>SZWC01001437.1:121556-184828 GCA_023375785.1 Penium margaritaceum | reverse complement strand
AAGACCTGATGGGAGAAATATCCAAAAAGGTCCTTGGTCTTAGGATTGCCTTGTCAGAGTGTGCTGACTAGGATAAAGGTACCTCTCCTTACTTTTTAGGTGAGGTGAGATCCTTGTGTGCTAGCCATGGACACATGGCGATTCTCCATGGGTTTGTGGGTTATGTGACCACTAGGAGTGTGCCATGAGAGCATTCTCTAGCTCTCTAGGTCGTGTGTGAGTGGTCAGCCTGATTGCTAGGCTGATTTTCTCCCTTGTGTGAGATTATGGACTCTAGTATGTGAGCCTTAGCCTCCATGGCTAAGTGGTGTGGCTTGTGAGAGGGCTGACTTGCCCAAGCTCTAGCTCTATATGTACTCCATCATTTTGAGTGATTGAACAACCATTATTCAGCACAAGTGATGCCCTTTCAATCACATATGCTCGCTACTCCAAGGCTCCCTCTCTCCTCAAGTTCCAACAGCAGCTGCTCTCCATTCCTCCTCGACGGATTGCTTTGGATGATGATCGGGTGGTGTATGCTGAGGGGATTAGGATTGTGGAGATGTGGTTGGAGACCCCGCGTGGCATTGAAGTGGGAGTTTTCCATGACGTGCTGTATGTACTTGATGCTGCGTTCAACCTTCTCTCAGTGTCCTCTCTGACCAACACAGGACTGCGCGTTGTCTTTGATGAGGACTATGGCTACATCCTCAACAAGGAAACAGGAGAGGAGTTGGCCAAGTCGGTGAAGGAGGGCGACATGTACCGCTTGCTAGGGGCAACCAAGATCTCGCGTGAGCAGAGTCTTGCAGCAGTGGTGCAGGCGACAGATGGCGAGTTCTGGCATGCGCGCTACGGCCACATTGGCATGCGCGCCTTGCAGCAGCTTCAAGCAAAGCACATGGTGCGTGACCTGCCTACCATCTCTAACTTTGAGCAGCAGTTATGCATCGGATGTTTGGAGGGGAAGCAACACCGCGAGGCGTTCTCTGGGGCAGGGGAGCATGCGAAAGAGGTGTTGGAGCTGGTCCACAAGGTCTTGTGCGGACCAATGCAGACCCAGAGCTTTGGAGGCTCTAGGTATTTTCTCACCTTCATTGATGATTTCAGCCGTTACACTGCTGTGTACTTCCTTTCCTCCAAGGACCAGTGCTTTGACAGGTTCACGGAGTTCAAAGCCATGGTGGNAAGCAGATGGTGCGTGACCTGCCTACCATCTCTAACTTTGAGCAGCAGTTATGCATCGGATGTTTGGAGGGGAAGCAACACCGCGAGGCGTTCTCTGGGGCAGGGGAGCATGCGAAAGAGGTGTTGGAGCTGGTCCACAAGGTCTTGTGCGGACCAATGCAGACCCAGAGCTTTGGAGGCTCTAGGTATTTTCTCACCTTCATTGATGATTTCAGCCGTTACACTGCTGTGTACTTCCTTTCCTCCAAGGACCAGTGCTTTGACAGGTTCACGGAGTTCAAAGCCATGGTGGAGAACCAATCTAGCAAGAAGATCAGGGCGTTGCGGAGCGACCGCGATGAAGAGTACTTGAGCAAGGAATTCCAGGACTACCTCGCAGCAGCTGGCATCAAGGCGCAGCGTACCGTGCCGTACTCGCCGCAGCACAACGGTGTAGCAGAACGCGCAAACCATACCATTGTGGAGTCGGCGCGCTCCATGCTGCACGCGGCTCGGCTGACCTACAACTTCTGGGCTGAAGCCGTGAGCACTGCGGTCTACATCAAGAACCGTAGTCCAACTAAGGCGCTGGAGCATATGACGCCGTACGAGGCGTGGTTCAGCAGAAAGCCGAGCGTAGGTCATCTTCGCGCGTTTGGTAGCTTGGCGCACATGCACGTGCCAAAGGAGAAGAGGCAAAAGTGGGATGTGAAGAGGGCACAGATGCTGACGATAGGCTACGACATGGCAAGCAAGGCGTATCGCTTCTACGAGAGGAATACAGGCCACGTCATCATCTCCAAGGATGTCGTCTTCAACGAGAGTAACGTCATCAGAACCAAAATCGTGTGTGAAGAGGCAGCAAAACCAGCAGCTGACGAGACAATGGGAGTAGAAATTCTTCCTGATCAAGTTTCTCCTGATTCTTCCTCTACTCTGACAGTGGGAGAATCACTCTACTCTCCCATGTCTGATGTTGTAGATACAGCAGTCTCATCAGCAGAAGCAGAGGAGGGAGATGTAGCACCACCAGCAGCAGCAGTTATGCTAGCAGCACCGCGCCAGCCACGCGCTAACGCTCTAGTACCAGGTCGCAGGTACCCTCTTAGGGTGCGTTACAAGCCTGGTGAGCGTGGCCATTTCTGGATGCTGCAGAAACCAGAACAAATGAACGTCGCAGTTGCAGCAGATTCGGATGAGCCAACATCATACAAGGAGGCCATGGCTGCACCGGATGCAGCACATTGGATGCAAGCCGTGCAGCAGGAGATACAGTCGCAACTAGACAACGGCACGTGGGAGCTGACTGAGCGTCCACCAGGACGTAAGGTGATCAAGTGTAAGTGGGTGTTCAAGAAGAAGCGGGGAGCAGATGATAACATAGAAAAGTACAAGGCGAGGCTGGTCGCCAAGGGCTACTCGCAGCAGGAGGGCATCGACTACACAGAAACTTTTGCCCCTGTTACAATGTTTGCCTCTGTGCGCACGCTCCTCTCTTATGCAGCAGCTGAGGACTTCGAGGTTCACCACATGGATGTCAAGACGGCATTCTTGAATGGTGACTTGGAGGAGGACATCTACATGGAGTAGCTCGAGGGGTTCGTCATGGATGGCCAAGAGCACCTGGTCTATAAGCTGCAGAAGTCGCTGTACTGCCTAAAGCAAGCATCGCGTGCTTGGAACCAAAAGTTGGATACAGCATTGTAGTGCATGGGGTTTGAGCGCAGCGAGTGTGACTACAGCGTGTATCGCAAGAGTTCAAGGAAGCCATGCAGGAGCGCTTCCACATGTCTGATCTCGGGGAGGCATCATACTTCCTCGGTATCCAGATCACGCGTGACCGCAAGTCACGCTCTCTCTCGCTGCAGGAGAGCCGCTATATTAAGGATGTTTTGCAGCGGTTTGGCATGGCAGACGCAAAACCCATCAGCACGCCACTGGAGACGCTGCAGTGCCGAAACTTCAATGGAGAAGCAAATGCAGCTGAGCGGCAGAAGCACTAGAGCACTGTTGGCAGTCTCATGTACCTGATGGTGGCAACCAGGCCGGACCTCGCACAGGCTGTGAGCGCTGTGAGCCAGCACACGGCTATGTTGGGAAAGGAGCCATTTGGCTCAGTTTTAGGTCCACAAAAGCAAGTTCCAGGAAAGTATTAGATGCCTGCTTCGATCGCCAATCGGACTTCACCATTTAAAAGATTAGGTGGCAAAATGTCTACGGTCCAAGTTTGAGGCCGATCCAACGGTCGGATTGGGAGATATGAATTTTCGAAGTTTCGGGGGTCATGGACCGTCGATGTCTGGGTGGGCATGGGTGATGGCTCCATGCCTTTGCCTGAGAAAAGAAAAAAGGCAAGAGGTCCAGGGTCAAGACCTGATGGGAGAAATATCCAAAAAGGTCCTTGGTCTTAGGATTGCCTTGTCAGAGTGTGCTGACTAGGATAAAGGTACCTCTCCTTACTTTTTAGGTGAGCTGAGATCCTTGTGTGCTAGCCATGGACACATGGAGATTCTCCATGGGTTTGTGGGTTATGTGACCACTAGGAGTGTGCCATGAGAGCATTCTCTAGCTCTCTAGGTTGTGTGTGAGTGGTCAGCCTGATTGCTAGGCTGATTTCCTCCCTTGTGTGAGATTATGGACTCTAGTGTGTGAGCCTTAGCCTCCATGGCTAAGTGGTGTGGCTTGTGAGAGGGCTGACTTGCCCAAGCTCTAGCTCTATATGTACTCCATCATTTTGAGTAATTGAACAACCATTCTTCAGCACAAGTGATGCCCTTCCAATCACACATGCTCGCTGCTCCAAGGCTCCCTCTCTCCTCAAGTTCCAACACAAACTACGTAGCTATTGTGTCTCCCTGCATGCTTCTGATAGAGGGATGTACTCTGCCTCAGCGGTAAAGAGGGAGGCATAGTCTTGCTTTCTCCTTGTCCTAGAGACTACATCACCATTCAAGAGGCACACAAAGTCCAAGGTGGACTTTCTGTCATCGATTCTTCCTCCCCAATCTGTAGTTGTGTAGTACACCAGCCGCAGCGGGTCAGATCCTTCTTGGCCTCCAAATGGGAGTCCCATGTGTTGGGTCTTCTGTAAGTAGTGCATGATGCGCTTGAGTGCTTGCCAGTGCTCCGGCCTTTGATTGGCCACAAACCTGCTCAGTTGTCCCACCGAATAGCCAATGTCAAGGCCTGTTCCTACCATGGTATACATGAGGCCGCCAATAGCAGACTGGTAGGGAAAATTCTCCATCTCACGCCGTTTTGGTTTCGGGCTAGGGCTCATGGAGGAGGAGAGTTTGATGTCTCTTGTCATGGGTAAGCTAATGGGCTTGCAGTTGTTGGGAAAGGACCCATCTGGCTCAGTTTCAGGTCCACAGGAGCAAGTTCCAGGAAAGAACTAGATGCCTACTCTGATCGCCAATCCGACTTCATCATTGGAAAGATCAGGTGGCAAAACATCTACGGTACAAGTTTGAGGCCGATCCAACGATCGGATTGGGAGAGATGAATTTTCGAAGTTTTGGGGGTCATGGACCGTCGATGTCTGGGTGGGCATGGGTGATGGCTCCATGCCTTAGCCTGAGAAAAGAAAAAGGCAAGAGGTCCACGATCAAGACCTGATGGGAGAAATATCCAAAAAGGTCCTTGGTCTTAGGATTGCCTTGTCAGAGTGTGCTGACTAAAGGTACCTCTCCTTACTTTTTAGGTGAGGTGAGATCCTTGTGTGCTAGCCATGGACACATGGCGATTCTCCATGGGTTTGTGGATTATGTGACCACTAGGAGTGTGCCATGAGAGCATTCTCTAGCTCTCTAGGTCGTGTGTGAGTGGTCAGCCTGATTGCTAGGCTGATTTCCTCCCTTGTGTGAGATTATGGACTCTAGTGTGTGAGCCTTAGCCTCCATGGCTAAGTTGTGTGGCTTGTGAGAGGGCTGACTTGCCCAAGCTCTAGCTCTATATGTACTCCATCATTTTGAGTGATTGAATAACCATTCTTCAGCACAAGTGATGCCCTTCCAATCACACATGCTCGCTGCTCCAAGGCTCCCCCTCTCATCAAGTTCCAACAGCAGTCCTCCATGTTATAGCACTTGAGGACCTCCATGATATACTTGGTCTGGTTCAACTCGATGGTACATGCTGTACGATTACGAAGGTAGGCTATCCCGAGGTAGAATTCGAGCAGATCCATGTCCGTCATCTTGAACTTGTTGCTCATATCTGTCTTGAGCTTGTTCAGTAGCTCAAACGATAACGAGGAGATGATCACATCAGCCACGTACAATGGAACCAGCATCAAGCCTTGCTCATCCTCCCACACAGAGAATACGGTCATTGTGGCAATGCGTGAAGGTGAGTCCTGCCATCCATCTCCTTGTACCACATCCTTGGGGCCTATTTCAGCCGGTAGAGTGCTTTGACCTATTTGCAAACCTTACCTTCTGGAGCTTTCACTCCCTTTGGCACTTCCATCAGCACTTCTTTATCTAGCTTTCGGTAGAGGAAAGCTGTCTTGACATCCATCTGGTGGACCTCTAGGTCTTTTGTAACACCGATACCCAACATTGATCTGATGAAGGAAAAGGTGACGAGAGGTGTGAAGGTTCCCTCATACTCTATGCTTGTACGTTGGGAAAACCCCTTTGCCACAACTCTTGCCTTGTACTTATCGATAGTACCATCCTGCTTGAACTTTTTTCGTAGTACCCACTTTGACCCCACCACATGCGCGTTATGGGGCCTGTCCATCAGAATCCACGTTGCATTCTCTTCAATGGATGCGCATTCCCTATCCACTACCTCTTCCACTTGGCTGTACTTGGCATGTTCATAGCCTCCGTTACAGTCTCAAGCTCTCCCTAAGCCAACCATGACAGTTGAGTCCGGTCCATTTTGCATTCTCAGGATCGTACCTGGGCAAAGGTTTCTTTTGGGGCATACTGTACCGGAGTATTGCTGGTGGTGATTCAAGGCTTAGTTGCTTCTGCTGCTCCTCCGCTGTCAGTGATCCGTTGTTTGAGGCCTCACACTCACAGGCCTCGAACGACTCAGACTCAGTGATATAGTCTGTCGTTGTGTCAGCATGCATAACCACTCTCCCTGCAGTACCATCCTTCACTAGCACCATCTGCCAGTTTTCCGGTGCCTGATTACCTGACTCGAGCAACACAACCCAATCTCCTGGTTTTGGTGCATGTATAGGGTCCACGGACTCTCCCTTGGCAAGTCTCCTTTCATTTAAGTCGACGTCTTGGCTCCTGATGAGCTTTTCAGCCGCTTGGTCCCACAGCTTGCACGCCTTGTGTGTANGCATGTTCATAGCCTCCGTTACAGTCTCAAGCTCTCCCTAAGCCAACCATGACAGTTGAGTCCGGTCCATTTTGCATTCTCAGGATCGTACCTGGGCAAAGGTTTCTTTTGGGGCATACTGTACCGGAGTATTGCTGGTGGTGATTCAAGGCTTAGTTGCTTCTGCTGCTCCTCCGCTGTCAGTGATCCGTTGTTTGAGGCCTCACACTCACAGGCCTCGAACGACTCAGACTCAGTGATATAGTCTGTCGTTGTGTCAGCATGCATAACCACTCTCCCTGCAGTACCATCCTTCACTAGCACCATCTGCCAGTTTTCCGGTGCCTGATTACCTGACTCGAGCAACACAACCCAATCTCCTGGTTTTGGTGCATGTATAGGGTCCACGGACTCTCCCTTGGCAAGTCTCCTTTCATTTAAGTCGACGTCTTGGCTCCTGATGAGCTTTTCAGCCGCTTGGTCCCACAGCTTGCACGCCTTGTGTGTACTGTTGTATCCGACCATTATACACTTACGAGTACGTTCATCCAGCTTGCCACTTCCTTCTCCTTCTTGGACCTTTGTCCATGTAGTAGAGCCAAAGACCCTCAAGTGTGCAGCATCTGGCTTCTTCCCTAACCAAGCTTCCTGTGGCATCGTGAGCAATTCTCTTGCTGCTACTTACCACGTCTTCCAAGCGCGGCTGCCGGAGTGAGATTCACAAGGTAGCAAGCAGTTCTTATAGCTTCAGCCTTGAAGTAAGGTAGGAGTTTGGCGTTAAAGAGCATGCTTTGTGTCATGCCGAGGATAGTCTGGTTCATGCATTTGACAATGTCATTACTCTGGGGAATGTAAGGCGTGGTGGTCTGGAAGTTGATGCCGTGTTGGCTCAACCAGCCTTTGTACGCATCGTACTCACCACCGTTGTCCGTGCGTAGTGCCTTGACATTCTTGCTTGTCTGCTACTCTAGCATCGCGACAAACTGTTGCAGCTTCTCCTAGACCTATTCCTTTATCTTGAGGAAGTAGATCCACATCTTGCGACTGTGGTCATGCATCAAGGTCAAGAAATCTTGCTGCAGCCGTTCGAAGGAGTACGGAATGGTTTGTACACATCAGAGTGAATCAGGTCCAAGATTGCTGCCGCACGTTGCCCGTTATGCTCAAAAAGGCTTTCATTTTGCCTTGCCTTGGAAGCATGGCTCACATAACGTTTTGCACTTTCCCTCATCCTTGGCCTTGTACTCCTCTATTCCATGAACCACTTCGTGCTGGTGCATAGCTTACACGGTGCTGTGTTAGTGGAGTTGGCCGTCATGGTGACGGCTTGTGGTGCAACATCAGGTTTTAGAGACTTGGACTCTTCAACCACCGCATATCCCTCATTTGTACTTCAAGGGGTTTGGTTTACAACACGTAGAGCCCATCAACTCTTAGGACTTGTGCGACAAGAGTCTCCTTGGGATAGGAGATCTTGATGTTCTTGTTCTTAGCAATCACGACCTCCTCTTCCGTGAAGACGACTGTCATGTTGTACTCTGTGATTTTGGACACTGCCAAGAGGTTTGCCGCAAAAGATGGCATGTAGACGACGTTCTCCAGCTTCAAGTCGTTTTCACCACCGTTCACATTCATGGTAATTAACTTATCTCCCTCGCGTTACGCATGGACAAGGCTGTCGTTGGCACACATGAAGCGACAGTCATTGTCCTTAATGGAGATGAATCCATCCTTCTCCCTCGAAGAGTCGTTGTTTATGCCAGAGTCAAGCCCGTAGGCTCCACGCTTCAGCAATGCCGCTCCTTTGGTTGCCAGCACACTCTCAGCCATCATGTTTGTCAAGTCCTTACTCTTTCCTTTGCCCTCATATCTACCACCATGATTTCCTTCTTGGGAGCCCTGTACTCCCGTACCCAATGCCCAAGCTTGCCACAATTATGGTACTTCCCAGGACGTTTTGAACTCTTTCCATCGCCAGGATTGCCTTTTACTCCACCGCCACTGCTTTGGCTGCTACTCTGACCAGAAGAGGAATTGTTGTCATGATCACCGTACTGTGCATCATAGGCTAAACTGTTAGCCTCACTACCGCTGCGACGCATTGCCTCGTTACGCACGTATTCAGACACTACCTCATACATCAAATCATCCTCCTTCCAACTGCAAAAGACGGTGATCAGAGGACCCTAGCTTTCAGACAACGCCATGAGGAGGAACATGGCATGCATGCTGGTCTTCATTTCCTAATTCATTTGGGTCACTTGCTGTAGCAGTCCTTCAAACTGTAACAGGAAGTCCGGAATCGACTCTCCCTCGCTCACTCTCGTCAAAACCAGCTTCTGTAAGATGAAGAGGCGTTTTGCGAGAGCCGTTGATTGGTGTACAAGTACAAGTTTCTCATAAGCCTTTGATGCATGTATGATACCTTGGAGGTGGACATGCTCTGACTCATACACTAATGTCACAAGAATCACAAGCGTCATGTCATTTTTGACAGTCCATGCTTCATATCCAAGATCTGTTTTTAGAGGTTCAACCTCTTCTCCAAGGAACATCTTCAAGTAGCCACGCACCCTCATAACAATCTCAAATTACCATCTCCACAAGGGAAAATCAAACCCTGTGATCTCTGACATCCCACCATTGACTTACTCGAGAGTGAGCATCACGGGTGTTGTCATATTGCTTCTTTGCTTCTTTGCTTCTCTACTTTGCTGAGGCCGATGTATGCTCATGTAGGCTGTTGTTTATTACCAGTTTAGAAGGTACAGATCAGTCGCTTACCCTTTTAACCATTGATCACCTGCAAATACAGAAGAACACACACTAGCGAATCCCGAGTCGTGCCTCAAAGGGCAGAGCTTATCTTGGTTAGGGTCCAAGGGTCGTACCTTGAGGGGCAGAGCTTATCCTTGGCCGTTGTTTGCTAAGTACAAGCACCCATCGTTGGAGCTGATGGAGGAGATGGACCAGATGGAGCTGATGGAGCTGATGTGTACAGCAAGACAAAGAGGGCGAAAGAGTGCGGACAAGCATGCCTTACAATTCAGTGAGGGCACATAACCCTTTGTCAACCTGCCTCAGGTGACGGTCTGGAAAACGGGTTCTGACATAATGGTTCCCAGCGACCGCTCTTGGTATTACAACCAAGAGATGATATCACCCTTAGAGCCAAGATTCCACACGGAGAAGTTCATACGAATCACTTCATTGGACTGTGTCGTTAGTACCTATTCACTTTTGCGCGAGGAGCGAACTCCTGGGGCTTAGACCAACCAATGCTTCTTTAGAGTCTGCCTCTGCATGACAACTCTGTGAGGAGTCTCAAAGGTAACAACTATACTCAATGACAGGCAATTGAAAGGTTCTTATAGGCCTACAGCCAGTTTCTAGCCTAGGTGCACAGTGGCTCCTTTGATCAGCCACTTTGGGGACAATCTGGATTGCGTCATCCCCCCTACCTACATGGAGCTCCCTATGACCGCCAAATGGCGCCACCGACCAGGAAAGACCTTGTAATGTTCTAAGATATCTCTTAGAACCTTCCTGTTCCCCTTTTGGTCACAAAGAAAATCAGTCACCAGGCTCCGATTTGACCCAGTGACCTCTCGCTCCAGAATTTTACTCTGCAACCTAAAAGCAACAAGGAGTTGTCCTAGGTAGTGTTTGCTGGCTATAGTATCCAGATCAGACCAAGGGGACTTGCTGCAAAGAAGCAGTGCATGCCTTCTCTATCTGGACCAGACATAGCGAACTTACTCCAAGGAAGTAGTGCATGCCTAGTCTGTCCTGTGCCTGTCCAAATATTAGCCATGGACAAGGAGCATGTCAGGTCAACACGAACTCTTGGAGCTTAGACCAACCAATGCTTCTTTAGTGTCTGCCTCAGGTTGACCACTCTGTTAAGAGTTGTAAAGGTAGGAACTATATTCAATGACACACAACTGAGTGGTTCTTACAATCATAAAGCCAGCCTCTAGCCTAGGCGCGTAGTGACTCCTTGGATAAGCCACTTTGGAGGCATTATAAAGTTCATCATCCCCCTTGCCTACATGGCGCTCCCTATGACTGCCAAGTAGCGCCAACCACCAGAAAGGACCTTGGAACGTTCTAAGATGTCTATTAGAACCTTCTTGTCTCCCTTTTGGCCACAACAAAAAATTGTCACTCGGCTGGGATTTGACCGAGTTGCCTCTCGCTCCAGAGACTAACGCCAAACGTCTAAGCCACAAGTTGTCCTAGGTAGTCTTTGTTGGACATACTCTTGAGTTTAGACCAAGGAGACTTGCTCCAAAGGAGCAGTGTATGCCTTGTCTATCAGGACCAGACTTAGGAGACTTACTCCAAGGGAGCAGTGCATGCCTAGCCGGTCTTGTGCCTGTCAAAATTGAGCGATGGACATGGAACATAACAGGTCAATAAACTCTCCCTTACACCTCTGTCCATTAGCTGTAAGATCTCTCCTCTTTTCAGCAATCTTGGCCTCAGTCTTTGTCTGCAATGTTAACCATACCGATGCCTCGAGTACCTACATAATATAATTCACTGTCCAATACCTTTGTCATGTAATCTGCGAGCATCTTTGTGGTCTCCAGGTTGGGAAAACGAGCCATCCGGCTCAGTTTCAGGTCCACATGAGCAAGTTCCAGGAAAGTACCAGATGCCTGCTCCGATCGTCAATCGTACTTCATTATTGGAAAGATCAGGTGGCAAAATGTCTACGGTCCAAGTTTGAGGCCGATCCAATGGTCGGATTGGGAGATATGAATTTTCGTAGTTTCCAGGGTCATCGACCGTCGATATCCGGGTGACCATGGGCGATGGCTCCATGCCTTAGCCTGAGAAAAAAAAAGGCAAGAGGTCCAGGGTCAATACCTGATGGCAGAAATATCCAAAAAGGTTCTCGGTCTTAGGATTGCCTTGTCAGAGTGTGCTGACTAGGATAAAGGTACCTCTCCTTACTTTTAAGGTGAGGTGAGATCCTTGTGTGCTAGCCATGGACACATGGCGATTCTCCATGGGTTTGTGGGTTATGTGACCACTAGGAGTGTACCATGAGAGCATTCTCTAGCTCTCTAGGTCGTGTGTGAGTGGTCAGCCTGATTGCTAGGCTGATTTCCTCCCTTGTGTGAGATTATGGACTCTAGTGTGTGAGCCTTAGCCTCCATGGCTAAGTGGTGTGGCTTGTGAGAGGGCTGACTTGCCCAAGCTCTAGCTCTATATAAACTCCATCATTTTGAGTGATTGAATAACCATTCTTCAGCACAAGTGATGCCCTTCCAATCACACATGCTCGCTGCTCCAAGGCTCCCTCTCTCCTCAAATTCCAACATTTGGTATCAGAGCCAGGTTCTGCAACTTTCAGCCAATACAGGCCGTCACTTTTAGAGTGATGGGTTAGGGTAACCGTTCTCCAAATTTGACAATCAACCACAGGATTTTCAAGTTCAGGAGAAAATCTTTCCAAAAAACCCAAGATCACGAACATCCAACGGTCGGATTGAGAGTTATGATCAAAACCAGGTCGGCCTTGGCTACACTCTTCTCTATGAGTAAGACTGTCGCCTTGAGATGACCATAACTCTCTCGTTTCTTTGTTAAATTTAAAAAGTGGCACATGAGAATTGTAGTATTTGTCCTAAGCTTTCCATTGGTGCAAAAATGTTTGCATTCCCTTGATTCGTTTGGGAGAAACGCCTTTTACAAGCTGGCTGGTCTGAGTTGGAGTAGGAGCAGAAGCATACCCTGTTTTCAAGAGGGCATAGCTTTCAAAATCCCCTGTTGATAATCCTGTTTTATGGGTTGATCTGAAAGGTTTTGAGCTGAATTTTCCAGTTGTGGACTCGGTTTTTCAAAATACCTAGTCTGCTGGCATCTATAGTCCATTTTCTGTCAGACAGATTTCTCGTAGAAGCAGCAGCAGAAGTTGGGGTAGCGCCGCCATCCAAGGGCAGCGCTGAGCATCACCAAGGCTCAAGATGGCAGCAGCTGGCGTTGTGACAGCAGCCCAGCCTTTGGAGAGGCTGGAGGGACGCGCCAACTTCACGTTTTGGAAGATCCGTACCCGCCTCCTTTTGGAGGAGAGGGGCTTGTGGGAGGTGGTGAGCGGCGACGAGCCGGCTCCAGTTCCACAGGCAAAAGGCAACACCGCAACGCATGTGGTGGCAGAGAAGACGCCGCAGAAGGGTGAAGCTGTTGCGGGTTCTTCTGCAACTGTACCAGCGATGTATGAGAAATGGAAGAAGGACAGGCAGGCCTACAGGTTGGTTGTCAACAGCATCTCCAACCCGCATCTTCAGTACGTGAGTGACAAGGCTACTACAAAGGAGGGGTGGGACACGTTGTGCAAGAAGTATGAGAGCAAGGATCCTGCATTCCTCATGCTTTTGGAGGAAATGATGATGGCACTGAAAATGCACGGTGGAGAAGGGATGGAGGCGTAGCTGGACAGGGCAAAGGAGCTGGCAAAGCAGTTGAGAGCGGCCGATAACCCTGTGGAAGAGATGCGCTTCATCCTCCTCTTGCTGAGGGGACTCCCAACCAGCTACGACATGGTACGAGAGACGTTGGAGTGCCAGCCAACTCTCGACCTTGTTTTCATCTATACACACCTGGTGCAGGTGGAATTGCGTCGCAATGCAGCAAAGCGTAATGGCGACAATAGCAGTGAAGCGAATTTCATGACCATGGGCTCACGGAACTAGCAGCAGCAGCAGTCCGGGTAACAGAGAGGCAAAAAGAAGGACAAGTGCCACTATTGCAAGAAAGAGGGGCACTACAAGAAAGAGTGCTTCAGGTTCAAGAGGGACCAGAAGGAGCGGCAGCAGCAGCAACAGCAAAAGCAGCAATCTCCATAGCAACAACAGCAGCAGTTAGAGCAACGCCAGCAGCAGCAGCAGCAGCAAAACCAGACTGGCGTGCGCCATTTTGGCAACATGAACATCGCCAAGGAGGTGCGCGACCGCCTCTTCATGGCGAAGTCTGACATGTCGCAGAAGGAAAAGGCGGATCAGGCATGGTAGAAGGACTCGGGGTGTACCAAGAGTCTGATGCACCACAAGGAGTGGTTCACGCAGCTGCTCTCCATTCCCCCCCCGTCCGATTGCTTTGGATGATGATCGGGTGGTGTATGCTGAGGGGATTGGGATTATGGAGATGTGGTTGGAAACCCCGCGTAGCATTGAAGTGGGAGTTTTCCATGGCGTACTGTATCTACCTGATGCTGCGTTCAACCTTCTCTCAGTGTCCTCTCTCACCGACACAGGACTACGCGTTGTTTTTGACGATAACTATGGCTACATCCTCAACAAGGAATCAGGAGAGGAGTTGGCCAAGTCGGTGAAGGAGGACGACATGTACCGCCTGCTGGGGGCGACCAAGATCCCGCGTGAGCAGAATCTTGCAGCAGTGGTGCAGGCGACAGATGGCAAGATCTGGCATGCACGTTACGGCCACATCGGCATGCGCGCCTTGTAGCAGCTTCAAGCAAAGCAGATGGTGCGTGACCTACCTACCATCTCTAACTTTGAGCAGCAGTTATGCATCGGTTGTTTGGAGGGGAAGCAGCACCGCGAGGCGTTCTCTGGAGCAGGGGAGCGGGCAAGAAAGGTGTTGGAGCTAGTCCACACGGACTTGTGCGGACCGATGCAGACCCAGAGCTTTGGAGGCTCAAGGTTTTTTCTCACCTTTATTGATGATTTCTGCCGTTACATTGCTGTGTACTTCCTTTCCTTCAAGGACCACAGCTTTGACAGGTTCAAGGAATTCAAGGCCATGGTGGAGAACCAGACTGGCAAGAAGATCAAGGCGCTACGGAGCGATCGCGGTGGAGAATACGTAAGCAAGGAGTTCCAGGACTACCTCGCAGCAGCTGGCATCAAGGCGCAGTGTACCGCACCGTACTCGCCGTAGCAGAACGGGGTAGCAGAACGCGCCAACCGTACCATTGTGGAGTCGGCGCGCTCCATGCTGCACGCGGCCCGGCTGACCTACAACTTCAAGACTGAAGCCGTGAGCACTGCGGTCTACATCAACAACCGCAGTCCAACCAAGGCCCTAGAGCAGATGACGCCGTATGAGGCGTGGTTCGCCAAGAAGCCGAGCGTGGGTCATCTTGGCGCGTTAGGCAGCTTGGCGCACATGCACGTGCCAAAAGAGAAGCGGCAAAAGTGGGACACGAAGAGTGCGCAGATGCTAATGATTGGCTACGACATGGCAAGTAAGGTGTATTGCCTCTACGAGAGGGATACAGGCCACGTCATCATCTCCAGGGATGTCATCTTCAATATGAGTAACGTCATCAGCACGAACATCATGTGTGAAGAGGTAGCAGAACCAGCAGCTGACGAGACAGTGGGAGCAGAAATTCTTCCTGACCCAGTTTCTCCCGATCCTTCCTCTACTGTGACAGTGGGAGAATCAGTCTACTCTTCCATGTCTGATGTTGCAGATACAGTAGCCTCTTCGGTAGAAGCAGAGGAGGGCGATGTAGCAGCACCAGCAGCAGCTGTTGTACCAGCAACACCGCGCCAGCCGCCCGCTAACGCTCCAGCACCAGGTCGCAGGTACCCTCTTAGGGTGCGTTACAAGCCTGGTGAGCGCGGCCATTTCTGGATGCTTCAAGAACTAGAACAGATGAACGTCGCAGTTGTAGCAGATTCAGATGAGCCAACGTCATACAAGGAGGCCATGGCTGCACCGGATGCAGCAGATTGGGCGCAAGCCGTGCAGCAGGAGATACAGTCGCAGCTAGACAACGGCACATGGGAGCTGACTGAGCGTCCACCAGGACGTAAGGTGATCAAGTGCAAGTGGGTGTCCAAGAAATAGCGGGGAGCAGATGGTAACCTGGAAAAGTACAAGGCGAGGCTGGTCGCCAAGGGCTATTCGCAGCAGGAGGGCATCGACTACACATAAACTTTTACCCGTGTTGCAAAGTTTGCCTCTGTGCGCACGCTCCTCTCTTATGCAGCAGCTGAGGAATTTGAGGTTCACCACATGGATGTCAAGACGGCATTCTTGAATGGTGACTTGGAGGAGGAGATCTACATGGAGCAGCCAGAGGGGTTTATCATGGATGGCCAAGAGCACCTGGTCTGCAAGCTGCAGAAGTCGCTGTATAGCTTGAAGCAAGCGTCGCGTGCTTCCAACCAGAAGTTGGATGCAGCGTTGCAGTGCATGGGGTTTGAGCGCAGCGAGTGTGACTACAGCGTGTATCGCTGGCAGCATGAGCATGAGATCCTCATCATCATTGTCTATGTGGATGACATGCTCCTCCTTTCTAACAGCATGTCTATACTGCNGCCGGAGGGGTTCGTCATGGATGGCCAAGAGCACCTGGTCTGCAAGCTGCAGAAGTCGCTGTATAGCTTGAAGCAAGCGTCGCGTGCTTCCAACCAGAAGTTGGATGCAGCGTTGCAGTGCATGGGGTTTGAGCGCAGCGAGTGTGACTACAGCGTGTATCGCTGGCAGCATGAGCATGAGATCCTCATCATCATTGTCTATGTGGATGACATGCTCCTCCTTTCTAACAGCATGTCTATACTGCAGGAGTTCAAGGAAGCCATGTAGGAGCGCTTCCAGATGTCTGATCTCGGGCAGGCATCATACTTCCTCGGTATCCAGATCACGCATGACCGCAAGTCACGCTCTCTCTCGCTGCAGCAGAGCCGCAACGCTAAGGATGTTTTGCAGCGGTTTGGCATGGCAGAGGCAAAACCCATCGGCACGCTGCTGGAGACGCGGCAGTACCTCGTGAGCTTCAATGGAGAAGCAAATGCAGCTGAGCAGCAGAAGTACCAGAGCGCCGTCGGCAGTCTCATGTACCTGATGGTGGCAACCAGGCCGGACCTCGCACAGGCTGTGAGCGCTGTGAGCCAGCACATGGCTAATCTTGCACCATAGCACCAGAAGGCAGTGAAGCGGATCTTCCGCTACTTTGTTGGAACCATCAACATCGGCATCACCTACAACGGCAATGACAACAGCATCATCGGCTAGACAGACGCAGATTGGGCTTCAAACCCTGAGGACGGCAAGTCCATCTCTGGACATGTGTTCCTCATGAATGGTGGAGCCATCAGCTGGTGCAGCAAGCGGCAGGTGGTTTTGGCCACCTTGAGTACAGAAGCTGAGTACATATCTCTCAGCTTTGGAGCCAAGGAAGCAGTTTGGCTGCAACGTCTCATGGCAGAGATATATGGGAATGCAGTAGTTCCAGTTCCTGTGCGCGTCGACAACCAAAACGCAATCGCACTCGCCAAGAATCCTGAGCACCATGCACGTACCAAGCACATTGACATCGCATATCATTTCATCAGGCACATGGTGCAGGAGGGTGCTATCAAGCTAGAGTTTACTTCAACCAGCAAGCAGGTCGCTGATTTCTGCACCAAGCCAGTGACCCATGAGAAGCAGCAGTTCTGCATGAAGGCATGTGGACTCAGCCCACTCTGACTACGGCAAAGTGGGAGATTGTTAGGAAAGGAGCCATCCGGCTCAGTTTCAGGTCCACAAGAGCAAGTTCCAGGAAAGTACCAGATGCCTGCTCCGATTGTCCATCCGACTCCACCATTGGAAAGATCAGGTGGCAGAATGTCTACAGTCCAAATTTGAGGCCAATCCAACGGTCGGATTGGGAGATATGAATTTTCGTAGTTTCTGGGGTCATCGACCGTCGATATCCGGGTGACCATGGGCGATGGCTCCATGCCTTAGCGTGAGAAAACAAAAAGGCAAGAGGTCCAGGGTCAAGACCTGACGGGAGAAATATCCAAAAAGTAGGTCCTTGGTCTTAGGATTGCCTTGTCAGAGTATACTGACTAGGATAAAGGTACCTCTCCTTACTTTTTAGGTGAGATGAGATCCTTGTGTGCTAGCCATGGACACATGGCGATTCTCCATGGGTTTGTGGGTTATGTGACCACTAGGAGTGTGCCATGAGAGCATTCTCTAGCTCTCTAGGTCGTGTGTGAGTGGTCAGCCTGATTGCTAGGCTGATTTCCTCCCTTGTGTGAGATTATCAACTCTAGTGTGTGAGCCTTAGCCTCCATGGCTAAGTAGTGTGGCTTGTGAGCGGGCTGACTTGCCCAAGCTCTAGCTCAATATGTACTCCAGCATTTTGAGTGATTGAATAAGCATTCTTCAGCATGAGCTAGAGAATACTCTCATGGTACACTCTTAGTGGTCACATAACCCACAATCCCATGGAGAATCACAATGTGTCCATGGCTAGCACACAAGGATCTCACCTCACCTAAAAAGTAAGGAGAGGTACCCTTTTCCTAGTCATAACACTCTGACAAGGCAACCCAAGAATCTAAGACCTTTCTAGATATTTCTCCCATCAGATCTTGACCCTTGATCTCTTGCCTTTTTCTTTTCTCAGGCTAAGGCATGGAGCCATCGCCCATGGTCTCCCGGATATCGGCCATCGATGACCCCAAATACTTTGAAATTTCATATCTCCCAATCCGACCATTGGATCGGCCTCAAACTTGGACCGTAGACATTTTGCCACCTGATGAAGTTGGATTGACGATCAGAGGAGGCATCTGGTACTTTCTTGGAACTTGCTGCTGTGGACCTGAAACTGAACCGGATGGCTCCTTTCCCAATAATCTCCCACTTTGTCGCAATCAGAGTGGGCTGAGTCTACATGCCTTCATGCAGAATTGCTAGTTCTCACCGGTCAATGGCTTGGTACAGAAATCAACGACCTACTTGTTGGTTGGAGTAAACTCGAGCTTGATAGCACCCTCATGCACCATGTGCCACATGAAGTGATATGCGATATGGATGTGCTTGGTGCCTGCATGGTACTCAACATTCTTGGCAAGTGCGATTTCGCTCTGGTTGTTGACGAGCACATGAACTGGAACTGCTGTACTCCCACTCATCTCTGCCATGAGACGTTGAAGCCAAACTGCTTCCTTAGCTCTAAAGCTGAGAGAGACGTACTCAGTTTTTGTACTTGAGGTGGCCACGACCACCTGTGGCTTGCTGCACCAGATGATGGACCCAGGATTCATGAGGGACACATATCCAGAGGTGGACTTGCGGTCCTCAGGGTTTGAAGCCCATTCAGCGTCTGTATAACCGATGATACTATTGTCGTTGCTGTTGTAAGTGATACCGATGTTGATGGCTCCAGCAAGCTAGTGAAAGATCTGCTTCACTGCCTTCTAATACTCCAGTCCGAGATTAGCCATGTGCTGGCTCACAGCGCTCACAGGCTGTACGAGGTCTTGCGTGGATGCCACCATCAGGTACATGAGACTGTCAACGGCGCTCTGGTACTTCTATCGCTCAGCTGCATCTACTTCTCCACTGAAGCTCATGAAGAACTGCCGCGTCCCCAGCGGCGTGCGGATGGGTTTTCCCTCTGCCATATTATATCGCTGCAGGATGCCCTTGATGTAGCAGCTCTACTCCAGCGAGAGAGAGCGTGATTTGCGGTCACGCATGATCTGGATGCCGAGGAAGTGTTGGATCTGGAGGAGAGAAAGAGCCTTGGAGCAGCGAGTATGTGTGATTGGAAGGGTATCACTTGTGCTGAAGAATGGTTGTTCAATCACTCCAAATGATGGAGTACATATAGAGCTAGAGCTTGGGCAAGTCAGGCCTCTCACAAGCCACACCACTTAGCCATGGAGGCTACGACTCACACACTAGAGTCCATAATCTCACACAAGGGAGGAAATCAGCTTAGCAATCAGGCTGACCTCTCACACACAACCTAGAGAGCTGGAGATTGCTCTCATGGCACACGCCTAGTGGTCACATAACCCACAAACCCATGGAGAATCGCCATGTGTCCATGGCTAGCACACAAGGATCTCACCTCACCTACAAAGAGACGAGAGGTAGCTTTATCTTAGTCAGCACACTCTGACAAGGCAATCCTAAGACCAAGGGCCTTTTTGGATATTTCTCCCATCAGGTCTTCACCTTGGACCTCTTGCCTTTTTCTTTTCTGAGGTTAAGACATGGAGCCATCATCCATGCCCACCCAGACATCGACAGTCCATGACCCCCGAAATTTGGAAAATTCATATCTCCTAATCCGACTCTTGGATCCGCCTCAAACTAGGACCGTATACATTCTGGCACCTGATCTTTCTAATCATGAAGTCGGATTGACGATCCGAACAGGTATCTGGTACTTTCTTGGAACTTGCTCTTGTGGACCTCAAACTCAGCCGGATGGCTCTTTTTCCAACAATCTCCCACTTTGCCACAGTCAGAGAAGGCTGAGTCCACATGCCTTCATGTAGAACTGCTGCTTCTCACGGGTCACTGGCTTGGTGCAGAAATCAGTGACCTGTATGCTGGTTGGAGTAAACTCCAACTTGATAGAACCCTCCTACACCATATGCCTGATGAAGTCATATGTGATGTCAATGTGCTTGGTGCGTGCATGGTGATCAGGATTCTTGGCGAGTGCGATTTCGCTCTGGTTGTCGACGTGCACAGAAACTGGAACTGCCACACTCCCACTCATCTCTGCTATGAGACGCAGAAGCCAAACGGCTTCCTTGGCTCCAAAGCTGAGAGAGACGTACTCAAGTTCCGTACTTGAGGTGGCCACGACCACGTGCCGCTTATTGCACGAGCTGATGGCACCTCCGTTCATGAGAAACACATGTCCAGAGATGGACTTGCGGGTCTCACGATTTGAAGCCCAATCTGCATCTGTGTAGCCGATGATGCTATTGTCGTTACCGTTGTAGGTGATGCCTACGTTGATGGTTCCAGCAAAGTAGCAAAAGATCCGTTTCACTGCCTTCTGGTGCTCAGGTCCGGGGTTTACCATGTGCTGGCTCACAGCGCTAACAGCCTGTGCGAGATCCGGCCTGGTTGCCACCATCAAGTACATGAGGCTGCCGACGGCACTCTGGTACTTCTGCCGCTCAGGTGCATGTGCTTCTCCACTGAAGCTGACAAGATAGTGCCGCGTCTCCAGCGGCGTGCCGATGGGTTTGGCCTCTGCCATGCCGAGTCGCTACAGGACGTTCTTGATGTAGCGACTCTGCTGTAGCGAGAGAGAGCGTGATTTGTGGTCACGATTGATATGGATGCCGAGGAAATATGACGCCTCCCCGAGATCGGACATCTAGAAGCGCTCCTGCATGGCTTCCTTGAACTCTTTCAGTATAGACATGCTGTTGGAAAGGAGGAGCATGTCATCGACATAGACAATGATGATGAGGATCTCATGCTCATGCTGCCAGCAATACACGCTAAAGTAACACTCGCTACGCTCAAAACCCATGCACTGTAACGCCGCATCCAACTTCTGGTTCCAAGCACGCGACGCTTCCTTGAGGCCGTACAACGACTTCTACACGTTGCAACCCAGGTGCTCCTGGCCATCCATGATGAACCCCTCCGGCTGCTCCATACAGATCTCCCCCGCCAAGTCACCATTCAAGAATGCCGTCTTGACATCCATGTAGTGAACTTCGAAGTCCTCAGCTATTGCATAAGATACGAGCGTGCGCACAGAGGCAAACTTTATAATAGGAGTAAAAGTTTCTGTGTAGTCGATGTCCTCCTGCTACGAGTAGCCCTTGGCGACTAGCCTCGCCGTGTACTTTTCCAGGTTACCATCTGCTCCCCGCTTCTTCTTGAACACCCACATGCACTTGATCACCTTACGTCTCACGTGCCGTTTTATAGTTGCGACTGTATCTCCTGTTGCACGGCTTGCGCCTAATGTGCTGCATCCGGAGCAGCCATGGCTTCCTTGTATGACGTTGGCTCATTTGAATCTGTTGCAACTGCGATGTTCATCTATTGTGGTTTTTGCAGAATCCAAAAATGGCCGCGCTAACCAGGCTTGTAACGCACCCTAAGAAGGTACCTGCGACCTTGTGTTGGAGCGTTAGCGGGCGGCTAGCGTGGTGTTGCTAGCACAACTGCTGCTACTAGAGGTGGTACATCTCCCTCCTCTGCTCCTGCGGTTGAGGCTCTTAAATCTACTACATCAGACATGGAAGAGTAGAGTGATTCTCCCACTGTCAGAGTACAGGAAGGATGGGGAGAGACTCGGTCATGAAGGATTTCTGCTCCCCCTGTCTCGTCCGGTGCTGGTTCCGGTATCTCTTCATAGACAATATTGGTGCCGATGAAATTGCTCTCGCTGAAGACAACATCCTTGGAGATGATGACGTGGCCTGTATCCCTCTCGCAGAGGCGATAGGCCTTGCTTGCCACGTCGTAGCCAATTACGAGCATCTGCGCACTCTTTGTGTCCCATTTTTGCCGCTTCTCCTTGGGCACGTGCATGTGCACGCTCGGAGATGACCCACACTCGGTTTCTTGCCGAACCACACCTCGTACGGCGTCATCTGCTCCAGTACCTTAGTTGGACTACGGTTCTTGATGTAGACTGCAGTGCTCACGGCTTTAGCCCAGAAGTCGTAGGTCAGCGTAGCCGCGTGTAGCATGGAGGGCGCCGAATCCACAATGGTCGGTTGGCGCGTTCTGCTACACCGTTTTGCTATGACGAGTATGGCGCGTTACGCTGCGCCTTGATGCCAGCTGCTGCGAAATAGTCCTGGAACTCCTTGCTCAGGTACTCTCCACCGCGATCGTTGAACAGCGCCTTCATCTTCTTGCCAGTCTAGTTCTCCACCATGGCCTTGAAGTCCTTGAACCTATCAAAGCTCTGGTCCTTGGAAGGAAGGAAGTACATAACAGTGTAACGATTGAAATCATCAATGAAGAGCCTTCAAAACTCAGGGTCTGCATCGGTCCACACAAGTCTGTGTAGACCAGCTCTAACACGTTCTTCGCACGTTCCCCTGCTCGAGAGAACACCTCCCGGTGCTGCTTCCCCTCGAAACAGCCGATGCAGAACTGCTACTCAAAATTAGGGATGGTAGGCAGGTCACGCACCATCTGCTTTGCTTGAAGGTGTTGCAAGGCGCGCATGCCGATGTGGCCGTAGCACACATGCGAGATCTTGCCATCTTTCGCCTTCACCACTGCTCCAAGACTCTACTCACGCAGGCTCCTGGTCTCCCCTAGCAGGCGCTACATGTTGCCCTCCTTCACCGACCAGGCCAACTCCTCTCCTGTATCCTTGTTGAGGATATAGCCATAGTCATCATCGAAGACGACGCGCAGTCCTGTGTTTGTAAGAGAGGAGACTGAAAGGAGCTTGAATGCAGCATCAGGTACATACAGCACACCATGGAACACTCCCACTTTAATTCCACGTGGGCCTTCCAACCACATCTCCACAATCCTAATCCCCTCAGCATACACCACCCGATCATCACCCATAGCGATAGGACAAAGAGGGATGGACAGCAGCTGTATGAACCACTCCTTGCGATGTCTGAGGCTCTTGGTACAACCTGAGTCCTTGTACCATGCAAGATCCTCCTTCTCAACCTGCAACATGTCAGACTTTGCCATGAAGAGACGGTCCCGCACCTCCTTGGCCACATTCATGTTGCCAAAGTGGAGCACACCAGCTTGGTTGTTCTGTTGTTGCTGACGCTGTTGTGATTGCTATTACTGCTGCTGTTGTTGCTGCTACTGCGATGACTGCTGCTGCTGCCACGAAGACTGCTGCTGCTGCTGCTCTTTCTGGTCCCTCTTCAGCTTGAATTACTCCTTTTTGTAGTGTTCCTTTTTTTGACATAGTGGAATTTGCCTTTCTTTTTGCCTCTATATTGCCCAGACTACTGCTGCTGCTAGTTGCTTGAGCTTGTGGCCACAAAAGCTGGTTCACAACAACTGCCGCCATTCCGCTTTGCTGCATTGCGACGCAATTCCACCTGCACCAGGTGGGTGAAGATGAAGTCTAGGTCGAGAGTTGGAAGGCACTCTTGCGTCTCTCGCACCGTGTTGTAGCTGGTTGGGATGCCCCTCAGCAAGAGGAGGATGAAGCGCGTCTTTTCCACAGGATTGCCCGCCGCACTCAACCGCTTCGCGAGCTCCTGTGCCCTGTCCAGGTACGCCTCCATCCCTTCATCACCCTACATTTTCATACTTTTTACACATGTCAAACCCCTCCTTTGCAGTAGCCGTGTCACTCGCGTACTAAAGATGCGGGTTGGAGATGGTGTTGACAAGCAACCTGTAGGCCTACCTGTCTTTCTTCTTCCACTCCTCATACGCCGCAGGTACAACTGCAGAACCTGCGCTGCCGTGATGCCTTTTGCCTGTGGAACTGGAGCCGGCTTGTCGCTGCTCACCACCTCCCACAAGCCCCTCTCCTCCAAAAAGAGGCGGGTACGGATCTTCCAAAACGTGAAGTTGGCGCGTCCCTCCAGCCTCTCCAAAGGCTGGGCTGCTGTCACAATGCCAGTTACTGCCATTTTGAGCCTTCGTGATGCTCAGCGCTGCCCTTGGATCGCGACGCTACCCCTGCTTCTGCTGCTGCTTCAACCAGAAATCTGTCTGACGGAAAATGGACTGTACATGCCAGCATTCAGATCGACCCATAAAACAGGGTCACCTACAAGAGATTTCAAAAGATATGCCCTCTTGAAAACAGGGTATGCTTCTGCTACTACTCCAACTCAGACCAGCCAGCTTGTAAACAACGTTTCTCCCAAAGGAATCAATGGAATGCATATATTTTTGCATCAATAGAAAGCTTAGGAAAGATAATACAATTTGCATGTATCACGTTTTAAATTTGACAAAGAAACATGAGAGTTATGATCATCTCAAGGTGAACGTCTTACTCATAGCGATGTGTGTAGCCCTGGCCGACCTCATTTTGAGCATAACTCTCAATCCGACTGTTGGATCTTTGCAATCTTGGACTCGTTGAGAAGCTTGTCTTCCAAACTTGAAGATCCTGTGGTTGATGCTCAAATTTGGTCAAGGTTTAATCCTAACCTGTCACTCTCAAAGTGACGGCCTGTGCTGGCTGAATGTGGCAAAAGTTGGCTGTGATACCAAGTGTTGGAACTAGAGGAGAGAGGGAGCCTTGGAGCAGCGAGTATGTGGGACTGAAAGAGCATCACTGGTGCTGAAGAATGGTTGTTGAATCACTCAAAATGATGGAGTATATATAGAGCTAGAGCTTGGGCAAGTCAGCCCTCTCACAAGCCACACCATTTAGCCATGGAGGATAAGGCTTACGCACTAGAGTCCATAATCTCCCAAAAGGGAGGAAATCAGCCTAGCAATCAGGCTGACCACACAAAGATGACCTAGAGAGCTAGAGAATACTCTCATGGCACACTACTAGTGATCATATAGCCTACAACCCCAGGAATCTCACCTCACCTGAAAAGTAAACAGAGGTACATTTTTCCTAGTCAGCACACTCTGACAAGGCAACCCAAGAATCTAGGACCTTTTTGGATATTTCTCCCATCAGGTCTTGACCCTGGATCTCTTGCCTTTTTCTTTTCTCATGCTAAGGCATGGAGCCATCGTCCATGGTCACCCGGATATTGGCGGTGGATGACCCCGAATACTTCGAAAATCCATAGCTCCCAATCCGACCGTTGGATCGGCCTCAAACTCGGACCGTAGAAATTTTGCCACCTGATCTCTCAAGCATTGGAGTTGGATTGGCGATCGGAGCAGGCATCTTGTACTTTCTTGGAACTTGCTGTTGTGGACCTGAAACTAAGCCGGATGGCTCCTTTCCCAACTTTTTTTCATCGATCGTCCCTCCCAAGACATTGTCTGTGTAGTACACCAACCTCAGATCCTTCTTTACCTCCAAACTGGAGTCCCATGTGTCGGGTCTTTTGTCGATAGTACATGATGCGCTTGATTACTTGCCAATATTGTGGCCCTAGATTGGCCACAGACCTGTTTACTTATCCCATAGCATAAGAAATATCAGGGCGTGCTCCTACCATGGCATAAATGAGGCTGCCAACAACAGACTGGTAGGGAATGTTGTCCATCTCATGCCGTTCTGCTTCCGTGCTGGGGCTCATGGAGGGGGAGAGCTTGATGCCTGTTGTCATGGATGTACCGATGGGCTTGCAGTCCTCCATGATGTAGCCCTTGAGGACCTCCAATATATACTTGGTGTGTTTCAGCTCGATGGTGCTTGCTGGTTGATTGCGGTTGACGGCTATCCTGAGGTAGAACTTGAGCGGACCCATGTCTTTCATCTTAAACTTGTTGCAAAGATTTGTCTTCACCTTATTCAATAGTTCGACCGACGACGAGCACATGATCAGGTCATCCACGTACAGTGCAACCAGCATCAAGCCCTGTTCATCCCCCTGCACATAGACACGAGGGTCATTCTGGTAATGCGTGAAAGTGCACCGGCCATGAAGCCGTACATCTCCTTGTACCACATCCTTGGGGCCTTTTCCAGCGCGTAGAGTATTTTGACTAGTTTACAAACCTTGCGCCTTGAAGCTTTCACTCTCTCGGGGACTTCCATGACCAATGCTTTGTGTAGCTTCGCATAGAGGAGAGCTGTCTTGACGTCCATCTGGTGGACCTCCAGATCTTTTGGAGCAGTGATGCGTTCGTATTCCGAGCTTACATACTGGGAAAATCCCTTTGCCGTAACTCTTGCCTTGTACTTGTCGACAATACCATCCTACTTGAACATTTTCTGAATACCCACTTTAACCTGACCACATACGCGTTTGGGGGCCTATCCACCGGAACCCACGTTCCATTCTCTTCAATGGATACAAGTTCGCTATCCACTGCGTCCTTCCACTTGGCCGCATCTGGAATGTTCATAGCCTCCATTACAGTCACAAGCTCTCCCTGAGCCAAGCATGACCAGCTGAGTACGGTCCATTCCGTACTCTAAGCGTTCTACTTAGGCGGAAGTTTCTTCTAGCGCATACTACGCCAGAGTATTATAGGTGGTGCTTCAAGGGGTTGCTTATGTTGCTCCTTTGCTGCCAGTGATCCGTAGTTTGAGGAAGAGCCATCGGCCTAGGAGTTTGATGAAAAGGCCTCGGACGACTCAAACTGAGTTTCAGAGTCTGTTGTTGTATCAGCCTGCATACCCACTCTCCCTGTAGCACCATCCTTCACTTGTACCCTCTCCCAGTTCTCACGTGCCTGATCACCTGACTCGAGCAACGCAACCCATTCTCCTGATTTAGGAGCTGTTGGGAAAGGAGCCATCTGGCTCAGTTTCAGGACCACAGGAGCAAGTTCCAGGAAACTACCAGATGCCTGCTCCGATCGCCAATCCAATTTCATCATTAGAAAGATCAGGTGGCAAAATGTCTACGGTCCAAGTTTGAGGCCGATCCAACAGTCGGATTCGGAGATGTGAATTTTCGAAGTTTCAGGGGTCATGGACCGTCGATGTCTGGGTGGGCATGGGTGATGGCTCCATGCCTTAGCCTCAGGAAAGAAAAAGGCAAGGGGTCCAGGGTCAAGACCTGATGCGAGAAATATCCAAAAAAGGTCCTTGGTCTTAGGATTGCCTTGTCAGAGTGTGCTGACTAGGATAAAGGTACCTCTCCTTACTTTTTAGGTGAGGTGAGATCCTTGTGTGCTAGCCATGGACACATGGCCATTCTCCATGGGTTTGTGGGTTATGTGACCACTAGGAGTGTGCCATGAGAGCATTCTCTAGCTCTCTAGGTCGTGTGTGAGTGGTCAGCCTGATTGCTAGGCTGATTTCCTCCCTTGTGTGAGATTATGGAATCTAGTGTGTGAGCCTCAACCTCCATGGCTAAGTGGTGTGGCTTGTGAGAGGCCTGACTTGCCCAAGCTCTAGCTCTTTATGTACTCCATCATTTTGAGTGATTGAACAACCATTCTTCAGCACAAATGATGCCCTTCCAATCACACATGCTCGCTGCTCTAAGGCTCCCTCTCTCCTCAAGTTCCAACATTTGGTATCAGAACCAAGTTCTGCCACTTCCAGCCAGCACAGGCCGTCACTTTGAGAGTGACGGGTTGGGCAGAAACCTTCACCAGATTTGAAAATTGACCAGTAAATCATCAAGTTCAAGAGACAAGCTTTCCAACGAGCTATAGATCGCAAAGATCCAACGGTCCGATTGAGAGTTATGCTCAAAACGAGGTCGACCAGGGCTACACTCTTCTCTATGAGTAAGACTGGCACCTTGTGATGACTATAACTCTCTTGTTTCTTTGACAAATTTAAAAAGTGGCACATGCAATTTGTAGTGTTTTTCCTAAGCTTTCCATTGGTCTAAAAATATTTTCATTCCATTGATTCGTTTGGGAGAAACGCCGTTTACAAACTGGCTGGTCTGAGTTGGAGTAGGAGCAGAAGCATACCCTGTTTTCAAGAGGTCATATCTTTTGAAATCCCTTGTTGATGACCCTATTTTATGCGTGGATCTGAAAGGTTTTGGGCTGAATTTGCTAGCGGTGGGCTCAGTTTTTCAAAATTCCCAGTCTGCTGGCACCTACAGTCCATTTTCTGTCAGACAGATTTCTGGCAGAAGCAGCAGCAGAAGCAAGGGTAGCGCCGCCATCCAAGGGCAGCGCTAAGCATCACCAAGGCTCAAAATGGCAGCAGGTGGCGTTCTGACAGCAGCCCAGCCTTATGAGAGGCTGGAGGGATGCGCCAACTTCATGTTATGGAAGATCCGTACCCGCCTCCTTTTGGAGGAAATGGCTTGTGGGAGGTGGTGAGCGGCGACGAGCCGACTCCAGTTCCACAGGCAAAAGGCATCACCGCAGCGCAGGTGGTGGCGGGGAAGACGCCGCAAAAGGGTGCAGCTGATGTGGGTTCTTCTGCAGCTGTACCAGCAACGTACGAGGATTGGAAGAAGGACAGGCAGGCCTACAGGTTGCTTATTAACACCATCTTCAACCCCCATCTTCAGTATGTGAGTGACAAGGCTACTGCAAAGGAGGGGTGGGACACGTTGTGCAAGAAGTATGAGAGCAAGGATCCTGCATTCCTCATGCTTTTGGAGGAAAAGATGATGGCGCTGAAAATGCAGGGTGGTGAAGGGATGGAGGCGTATCTGGACAGGGCAAAGGAGCTCGCGAAGCAGCTGAGAGCGACCGGCAATCCTGTGGAAGAGACACGCTTCATCCTCCTCTTGCTGAGGGGACTTCCAACTAGCTACGACACGGTATGAGAGACGCTGGAGTGCCAGCCAACTCTCGACCTCGACTTCATCTGCACACACCTGGTGCAGGTGGAATTGCGTCGCAATGCAGCAAAGCGCAATGGCGGCAGCATCAGTGAGGCAGCTTTCATGGCCATGGGCTCACGCAACCAGCAGCAGCAGCAGTAGTCCGGGCAGCAGAGAGGCAAGAAGAAGGGTAAGTGCCACTATTGTAAGAAAGAGGGGCACTACAAGAAAGAGTACTTCAAGTTTAAGAGGGACCAGAAGGAGCAGCAACAGCAGTAGCAGCAGCAGAACCAGACTGGCGTGCGCCATTTTGGCAACATGAACGTTGCCAAGGAGGTGCGCGACCGCCTCTTCATGGCGAAGTCTGACATGTCGCAGAAGGAAAAGGCGGATCTGGCATGGTACAAGGACTCGGGGTGTACCAAGAGTCTGACGCACCACAAGGAGTGGTTCACGCAGCTGCTCTCCATTCCCCCCCGTCCAATTGCTTTGGGTGATGATCGGGTTGGGATTGGGATTGTGGAGATGTGGTTGGAGATCCCGCGTGGCATTGAAGTGGGAGTTTTCCATGGCGTGCTGTATATGCCTGATGCTGCGTTCAACCTTCTCTCAGTGTCCTCTCTCACCAACACAGGACTGCGCGTTGTCTTCGATGATGACTATGGCTACGTCCTCAACAAGGAAACAGGAGAGGAGTTGGCCAAGTCGGTGAAGGAGGGCGACATGTACCGCCTACTGGGGGCGACCAAGATCCCGCATGAGCAGAGTCTTGCAGCAGTGGTGCAGGCGACAGATGGTGAGATCTGGCATGCGCGCTACAGCCACATTGGCATGCGCGCTTTGCAACAGCTTCAAGCAAAGCAGATGGTGCGTGACCTGACTACCATCTCTAACTTTGAGCAGTAGTTATGTATTTGCTGTTTGGAGGGGAAGCAGCATCGCGAGGCGTTCTCTGGAGCAGGACAGCGTGCAAAAGAGGTGTTGGAGCTGGTCCACACGGACTTGTGCGGACCGATGCAGACCCAGAGCTTTGGAGGCTCTAGGTATTTTCTCACCTTCATTGATGATTTCAGCCGTTACACTGTTGTGTACTTCCTTTCCTCCAAGGACCAGTGCTTTGACAGGTTCAAGGAGTTCAAGGCCATGGTGGAGAACCAATCTGGCAAGAAAATCAAGGCGTTGCGCAGCGACCGCGGTGGAGAGTACCTGAGCAAGGAATTCAAGGACAACCTCGCAGCAGCTCGCATCAAGGTGCAGCGTACCGCGCTGTACTCGCCGCAGCAGAACGGTGTAGCAAAACGCGCCAACCGTACCATTGTGGAGTCGGCGCGCTCCATGCTGCACGCGGCTCGGCTAACCTACGACTTCTGGGCTGAAGCTGTGAGCACTGCGGTCTACATCAAGAACCGTAGTCCAACTAAGGCACTGGAGCAGATGACGCCGTACAAGGCGTGGTTCGGCAAGAAGCCAAGCGTAGGTCATCTTCGCGCGTTTGGCAGCTTGGCGCACATGCACGTGCCAAAGGAGAAGCGGCAAAAGTGGGATGCGAAGAGTGCACAGATGCTGATGATTGGCTACGACGTGGCAAGCAAGGCGTATCACCTCTACGAGAGGGATAGAGGCCACGTCATCATCTCCAGGGATGTCGTCTTCAACGAGAGTAACGTCATCGGCACCAACATCGTGTGTGAAGAGGCAGTAGAATCAGCAGCTGACAAGACAGTGGGAGTAGAAATTCTTCCTAACCCAGTTTCTCCCGATCCTTCCTCTTCTATGACAGTGGGAGAATCACTCTTCTCTTCCATGTCTGATGTTGCAGATACAGCAGCCTCATCGGCAGAAGCAGAGGAGGGAGATGTAGCACCACCAGCAGCAACAGTTGAGCCAGCAGCACCGCGCCAGCCGCCCGCTAACGCTCCAGCACCAGGTCGCAGGTACCCTCTTAGGGTGCGTTACGAGCCTGGTGAGCGCGGCCATTTCTAGATGCTGCAGAAACCAGAATGGATGAACGTCCTAGTTCAAGCGGATTGAGATGAGCCATCATACAAGGAGGCCATGGCTGCTCGAGATGCAGCAGATTGGGCGCAAGCCGTGCACCAGGAGATATAGTCGCAGCTAGACAACGGCACGTGGGAGCTGACTGAGCGTCCACCAGGACGTAAGGTGATCAAGTGCAAGTGGGTGTTCAAGAAGAAGCGGGGAGCAGATGGTAACCTGGAAAAGTACAAGGCGAGGCTGGTCGCCAAGGGCTACTCGCAGCAGGAGGGCATCGACTACACAGAAACTTTTGCCCCTGTTGCAAAGTTTCCCTCTGTGCGCACGCTCCTCTCTTATGCAGCAGCTGAGGACTTCGAGGTTCACCACATGGATGTCAAGACGGCATTCTTGAATGGTGACTTGGAGGAGGAGATCTACATGGAGCAGCCGGAGGGGTTCATCATGGATGGCCAGGAGCACCTGGTCAGCAAGCTGCAGAAGTCGCTGTACGGCCTGAAGCAAGCGTCGCGTGCTTGGAACCAAAAGTTGGATGCAGCGTTGTAGTGCATGGGGTTTGAGCGCAGCGAGTGTGACTACAGCGTGTATCGCTAGCAGCATGAGCATGAGATCCTCATCATCATTGTCTATGTGGATGACATGCTCCTCCTTTCCAACAGCATGTCTGCATTGCAGGAGTTCAATGAAGCCATGCAAGAGCGCTTCTAGATGTCCGATCTCGGGGAGGCATCATACTTCCTCGGTATCCAAATCACGCGTGACCGCAAGTCACGCTCTCTCTCGCTGCAGTAGAGCCGCTACATCAAAGATGTTTTGCAGCGGTTTGGCATGGCACGCTGCTGGAGACGCGGCAGTACCTCGTGAGCTTCAATGGAGAAGCAAATGAACCTGAGCGGCAGAAGAACCAGAGCGCCCTCGGCAGTCTCATGTGCCTGATGGTGGCAACCAGGCCGGACCTCGCACAGGCTGTGAGCGCTGTGAGCAAGCACATGGCTAATCCCGGACCGGAGTATAAGAAGGCAATGAAGCGGATCTTTCACTACCTTGCTGGAACCATCAACATTGGCATCACCTACAACGGCAATGACAACAGCATCATTGGCCACACAGACGCAGATTGGGCTTCAAACCCTGAGGACCGCAAGTCCATCTCTGGACATGTGTTCCTCATGAATGGTGGAGCCATCAGCTGGTGCGGCAAGCGACATGTGGTCGTGGCGACCTCGAGCACAGAAGCTGAGTACGTATCTCTCAGCTTTGGAGCCAAGGAAGCAGTTTGGCTCCAACGTCTCATGGCAGAGATGAATGGGAGTGCAGCAGTTCCAGTTCCTGTGCGCGTCGACAACCACAGCACAATCGCACTCGCCAAGAATCTTGAGCACCATGCACGCACCAAGCACATTGATATTGCATATCATTTCATTAGGCACATGGTGCAGGAGGGTGCTATCAAGTTGGAGTTTACTCCAACCAGCAAGCAGGTCGCTGACTTCTGCACCAAGCCAGTGACACGTGAGAAGCAGCAGTTCTGCATGAAGGCATGTGGACTCAGCCCACTCTGACTACGGCAAAGTGGGAGATTGTTGGGAAAGGAGCCATCTGGCTCACATTCAGGTCCACAGGAGCAAGTTCCAGGAAAGTACCAGATGCCTGCTCCGATCGCTAATCCGACTTCATCATTGGAAAGATCAGGTGGCAAAATATCTACGGTCCAAGTTTGAGGCCGATCCAACGACCGGACTGGGAGATATGAATTTTTAAAGTTTCGGGGGTCATGGACCGTCGATGTCTGGGTGGGCATGGGTGATGGCTCCATGCCTTAGCCTGAGAAAAGAAAAACGCAAGAGGTCCAGGGTCAAGACCTGATGGGAGAAATATCCAAAAAGGTCCTTGGTCGTAGGATTGCCTTGTCAGAGTGTGCTGACTAGGATAAAGGTACCTCTCTGTACTTTTTTGGTGAGGTTAGATCCTTGTGTGCTAGCCATGGACACATGGCCATTCTCCATGGGTTTGTGGGTTATGTGACCACTAGGAGTGTGCCATGAGAGCATTCTCTAGCTCTCTAGGTCGTGTGTGAGTGGTCAGCCTGATTGCTAGGCTGATTTCCTCCCTTGTGTGAGATTATGGACTCTAGTATGTGGACCTTAGCCTCCATGGCTAACTGGTGTGACTTGTGAGAGGGCTGACTTGCCCAAGCTCTAGCTCTATATGTACTCTATCATTTTGAGTGATTGAACAACCATTCTTCAGCACAAGTGATGCCCTTCCCATCACACATGCTCGCTGCTCCAAGGCTCCCTCTCTCCTCAAGTTCCAACAGGAGCATGGACAAGGTTTAACGACTCTCCCTTGCTGAGCGTCCTTTCATCAAACTTGACGTCTCGGCTCCTGATGACATTTCTAGCCGCTTGGTCCAATAGCCTGTATGCCTTCTCCATAGTGTCCTATCAACCCATTACATACTTACGAGCGCATGAATCTAGCTTGCCACTTCCTTCTCCTGCGCAGACCTTTATCCAGGCAGTACAGCCAAAGACCCTCAAGTGTGAGGCATTTGATTTCTTCCCTATCTAAGCCTCATATGGCATCCTGAGCTGCTTCTCTTGCTGCTTCTTACCACCCATTCCAAGTGCGGCTGCCGAGTGAGATTCATAAGGTACCGATCAATTCTTACAGCTTCAGTCGAGAAGCAAGGTGGGAGTTTCGGGTCGATGACCATGCTTCTTGTCATGCTGAAGATAGTCTGGTTTATCTACTCATTGACGCTATTACTCCGGGGGGTGTAAGGCATGGTGGTCTGGTAGTTAATGCTGTGTTGGCTCAACCAGCCTTTGCACGCCTCGTACTCACCACCATTATCCGTCCATAGTGCCTTGACGTTCTTGCTTGTTTGCCGCTCTACTATCGCAACAAACTCTTCCAGCTTCTCCTTGACCTCTCCTTTTGTCTTGAGGAAGTAGATCCACATCTTGCGACTGTAGTGATTGATCAAGGTCAAGAAATACTTGTCGCCGTTTGGGATGCATAATGGTCCGCACACATCGTACTGAGTGAGGTCCAAGGTATTGGAAGTGGAGGAGAGAGGGCGCCTTGGAGTAGCGAACATGTCGGACTGAAATGGTATCACTTGTAATGAATAATTGTTATTGAATCACTCAAAACAATGGAGTACATAAAGAACCAGAGCTTGGGTAAGTCAGCCCTCTCACAAGCGATACTACTTACCCATGGAGGCTAAGACTCACTCACTACGGTCTGTAATCTTACACAAGAGAGGAAATCAGCCTTGCAATGCACTACTCACACCCAACCTAGAGGGCTAGAAACTTCTCGCATATCATACTCCTAGTGGTCACATTACCCACAATCTCATGGAGAATCACCATGTGTCCATGGCTAGCATACAAGGATCTCACCTCACCTAAAAACTAAGAAGAGGTACCTTTTTCCTAATCAGCACACTCTGACAACGAAACCCAAGAATGTAGGACCTATTTAGATATTTCTCCCATCACGTCTTCACCCTCGACCTCTTGCCTTTCTATTTTCTCATGGTCACCCAGATACCGGCAGTCCATGGTCACCCAGATACCGGCAGTCCATGACACCAAAAACTTAAAAAAATCATATCTCTCAATCCGACCATTAGATCGGCCTGAAACTTGGACCGTAGACATTTGGCAACCTGTCTTTCAAATAGTGAAGCCAGGTTGACAATCACAGCAAGAATCCGGTAGTTTCCTGGAGCTCGCTTCTCTAGACTTGAAACTCAGCTGAATGGCTTTATTCCCAACAATCTACCACTTTGTACCACTCAGAGTGGATCAGTCCACATCCGTTCATGTAAAATTGCTGCTTCTCACGAGCCACTGGCTTGGTGCAGAAGTAAGCCACCTGGTTGGTGGTTTGAGTAAACTCCAGCTTCATGACACCCTCTTGCACTATGCGACAGATGAAGAGATATGCGATATCAATCTACTTGCTGCGTGCATGATGCTCAGGATTCTTGGTGACTGCGATGGCGCTCTGGTTGTCAACGTGCAGAGGAACATGAACTGCTTTACTCCCACTCATTTACGCCATGAGACGCTTAAGCGAAACTCCTTCCTTAGCTCCAAAGCAAAGAGACGTACTTAGCTTCCGTCCTTGAGTTGGCCAGAATCACCTGCCGCTTGCTACACCACTTCATGGCCCCACCATTCATGAGGAACACATGTCCAGAGATGGATTTGCGGTCCTCACGGTTTGAAGCCCAGTCTGCGTCTGCATAGCTGATGATGTTGTCATCGTTGCTATTGTAGGTAATGCCGATGTTCACCGTTCCAGCAAAGTAGCGGAAGATCCGATTCACTGCCTTCTGGTCCTCAGGTTTGAGGTTCTCCATGTGTTGGAACTTGAGGAGAGACGGAGCCTTGGAGCAGCGAGCATGTGTGATTGGAAGGGCATCACTTGTGCTGAAGAATGGTTGTTCAATCACTCAAAATGATGAAGTACATATAGAGCTAGAGCTTGGGCAAGCCAGCCCTCTCACAAGCCACACCACTTAGCCATGGAGGCTAAGGCTCACACACTAGAGTCCATAATCTCACACAAGGGAGGAAATCAGCCTAGCATCCAGGCTGACCACTCACACACAACCTAGCGAGCTAGAGAATGCTCTCATGGCACACTCCTAGTGGTCACATAACCCACAAACCCATGGAGAATCGCCATGTATCCATGGCTAGCACACAAGGATCTCACCTCACCTAAAAAGTATGGAGAGGTACCTTTATCCTAGTCAGCAAACTCTGACAAGGCAATCCTACGACCAAGGACCTTTTTGGATATTTCTCCCATCAGGTCTTGACCCTGGACCTCTTGCTTTCTTCTTTTCTCAGGCTAAGGCATGGAGCCATCGCCCATGGTCACCCGGATATCGACGATCGATGACCCCGGAAACTACGAAAATTCATATCTCCTAATCCGACCGTTAGATCGGCCTCAATCTTGGACCGTAGACATTTTACCACCTGATCTTTCCAATGGTAAAGTCAGATGGACGATCGGAGCAGGCATCTGGTACTTTCCCGGAACTTGCTCCTGTGGACCTGAAACTGAGCCGGAAGGCTCCTTTTCCAACACCATGTGCTCGCTCGCAGCGTTCACAGCTTGTACGAGGTCCCGCCTGGTTGTAACCATCACGTTTATGAGACTACCGACAGCGCTTTGGTACATCTATCACTCAGTTGCATCCGCTTCTCCATTGAAGCTCTTAAGGTACTACTGCGTCTCGAGCAGCGTGCCAATGGGTTTGGCCTCTGCCATGCCGAACTCTTGTAAAACATCCTTGATATAGCGGTTTTGCTACATCGAGAGAGAGCGTGATTTGCGATCACGCGTGATCTCGATAACGAGGAGGTATGATGCCTCTCCAAGATAAGACATCAGGAAGTGCTCCTACATGGTCTCGTTGAACTCCTAAATCACAGACATGCTGTTGGAAAGGAGGAGCATGTCATCCACATAGAGGATGATGGTGAGTACCTCATGACCACGCTGCCATCGATAGACGCCGTAGTCACACTCACTGCGCTCAAACCCTATGCACTACAGCGCCGCATCTAATTTTTTGTTCCAAGCATGGGACGCTTGCTTGAAACTGTACAGCAACTTCTACAACTTGCAAACCAGCTACTCCTCGCCATTCATGACGAATCACTCCAGCTGCTCCATGTAGATTCCCTCCTCCAAGTCACCAATGAAGAATGTCGTCTTGACATCCATGAGGTGAATCCTGAAGTCCTCAGTTGTTGCATAAGAAAGCAGCGTACGCAGAGAAGCGCACTTTGTAATAGGAGCAAAGGTTTCCGTGTAATCGATGCTCTCCTGCTGCGAGTAGCCCTCAGTGACCAGCCTTGCCTTGTACATTTCGAGGTTACCACCTGCGTCCCTTTTCTTCTTTAAGACCCACTTGCACTTGATCACCTTGCGTCTAGGCAGACACTCAATGAGTTCCACGTACCGTTGTCCAGTTCTGACCGTATCTTATGTTCCATAGCTTGCACCCAATCAGGTGCATCTAGTGCAGCCATGGCTTCCTTGTACAACGCCGGCTCATCAGAGTCTGGTGCAACTACAACGTTCATGTGGTCTGGTTTTTGGGGCATCCAGAAATGCCCGCGCTTCCCAGGCTTGTAGCGCACCCTGAGAGGGTACCTTTGACCTAGTGTTGGAGCGTTAGCAGGCGGTTGGTACGGTGCTGCTGCTACAATTGCTCCTGCTGATGGTGGTGCATCTTCTTCCTCTGCCTTGGTCAATAAGGCTGCTCTATCTGTTGCATCAAACATGGGAGAATAAAGTGGTTCTCCCACTATGACAGTAGAGGAAGGTTCAAGGGAGGCCGGATTAGGGAGAATGTCTGCTCCCACTGCTTTATCAGCTATTGGTTTTGCTACCTCTTTGGAGATGATATTGGTACCCGTGACATCACTTTCGTTGAAAACGACATCCCTGGAGATGATGACGTGGCCACTATCTCTCTCGTAGAAATGACATGCTTTGCTTGTCATGTAATAGCCGATCATCACCATCTGTGCGCTCTTCACATCCTATTTATGCCAGTTCTCCTTCGGCACATGTATGTGTGCCAAGCTGCGAACTGCACGAAGATGACCCACGCTAAGCTTCTTACCAAACCATGCCTTGTACGACGTCATTTACCTCAGGGCCTTGGTTGGACTGCGGTTCTTGATGTATACCGCAGTGCTCACAGCTTCGGCCCAAAAGTCGTAGATGAGCCAAGCCGCGTAAAGCATGGAAAACGCCGTCTCAACGATGGTGCGGTTGGCGCGTTGTGCTACATTGCAGCAAGTATGACGTGATGTACTACGCCTTGATGCCTGCTGCAGGGGGCTAGTTCTGGAACTCCTTGCTCAGGTACTCTCCACCGCGGTCGCTACACAGCACTTTGATTTTCTTACCAATCTGATTCTCCAACATGGCCTTGAACTCCTTGAACCTGTCAAAGCACTCGTCGTTACAGGAAAGGAAGGAAACAATATTGTTATGGCTCAAATCATCAATGAAAGTGAGAAAAAACCTAGAGCCTCCAAAGCTCTGGGTCTGCATCAGGCCACACATTTCTGTGTAGACCACCTCTAGCACCTCCTTTGCATGCTCTCCTGCTCCACAGAATGCCTTGCGATGCTGCTATCCCTCCAAAGAGCCGATGCACAACTGCCGCTCAAAGTTAGAGATGGTGGATAAGTCATTCACCATCTTCTTCGTTTGAAGTTGTTGTAAGGCACGCATGCCGATGTGGCCGTAGTGCGCATGCCAGATTTTGCCATATATGGCCTGCACCACAACTACAAGACTCTGCTCGCGCGAGATCTTGGTCGTCCCTAAGAGGCAGCACATGTGGCCTTCCTTCACCAACCTAGCCAACTCCTCTCTGATTTCCCTGTCAAGAATACAGCCATAATCATCGTCAACGACGAATTGCAGTCGTGTGTTGGTGAGAGAGGATACTGAAAGAAGATCGAACGCAGCATCCCGTACATACAGCACGCCATGCAACACTCCCACTTTAATGCCACGCGGGGTCTCCAACCACATCTCCACAATCCCAATCCCCTCAGCATCGAGAGCAATCGCTTTCGGAGCAGTTGCGTAAACCACACCTCGTGCGTCAGACTCTTGGTACACCTTGAGTCCTTGTACCACGCCACATCCACCTTCTCCTTCTCTGACATATCAGACTTTGCCATGAAGAGGCAGTTTGCACCTCCTTGGCCACGTTCATGTTGCCAAAATAGAGCACGCTGATCTGGCTCTATTTTTTCTACTGCTGCTACTACTGACGTTCCCGCGACTGCTGCTGCTGTTGCTCTGGAGATTGTTGCTTTTCTTGTTGCAACTGCTGCTCCTTGTCGTCCCTCTTGAACTTAAAGGACTCTTTCTTGTACTGCTCCTCTTCCTAGCAATAGTTCCACTTGCCCTTCTTGTCTCTCTGCAACCCGGACTACTGCTACTACTGGTTGCGTGAGCCAATGGCCATGAAAGCTGCTGCACTCCTGCTCTTGCGGCCATTGCACTTTGCTGCATTGCAACACAGATCTTCTTTCACCAGGTGTATGCAATGAAGTCCAGGTAGAGGGTCGACTAGCACTCCAACGTCTCTCGTATCATGTTATAGCTCATTGGAAGTCCCCTCTGCAACAGGAGGACAAAGCGCGTATCTTCCACAGGATTGCTGGCCGCTTTCAGCTGCTTTGCTAGCTCCTTTGCCTTGTCCAATTACGCCTCTATCCCTTTGCCACCCTGCATTTTCAATGCCATCATCTTCTCCTCCAAAAGCATGAGGAATGCTAGATCCTTGCTCTCATATTTACACATCGTCTTCTACCCCTCTTTTGTAGTAGCCTTGTTACTCACGTACTGAAGATTCAGGTTGGAGATGGTCTTGACAAGCAGCCTATAGGCCTGTCTGTCCTTCTTCCACTCCTCATATGCCACCGCTGCACTTGTAAACTTGCATCTGCTACACCTTTTTGCGGAGTCTTCCCCGCCACCACCTATGCTGTGATCTGCCTTTTCTCTATGGAGGCGGAAAGTGCTCGTCGTTGCTCACCACCTCCCACAAGCCCCTATCCTAAAAAAAGAGGCAGTTACGGATCTTCCAAAACGTGAGGATCACACGTCCTTCCAGCCTCTTCAAGGGCTTGGTTGCAATTAGCACGCCGGTTGTTGCCATTTTGAGCTTTGGTGATGCTCAGTGCTGCCCATGAGTGGCGGCGCTTCCCCTACTTCTACTATTGCTTCTGCCAGAAATCTGTCTGACAGAAAATGGACTGTAGGCACAAGCACTCTACAAATTTGGAAAAATGCAGCCACCACCGGAAAATTCAGCTCAAAACCTTTCTGATCAAGCCGTAAAACAGGATCATCACCATGGGATTTTCAGATATATGTCCTTTTGAAAACAGGGTATGCTACTGCTCCTACTCCACCTCAAACCAGCCAGCTTGTAATTGACATTGCTCCCAAACGTACTAATGGAAGGCAAATGTTTTTACACCAATGAAAAGCTTATGAAAAATGTTTCAATTAGCATATGCCACTTGACAAAAAAATGAGAGAGGTATGGTCATCACAACGTGACAGTCTTACTCAGAGAGAATAGTGTAGCCCTCGTTAACCTCATTTTGCTCATATCTCTTTCTAATCTTGGGATCGTTGGAAAGCTTGTCTCTTGATCTTGAAGGTCCGGTGGTTGATTCGTTAGAACTGGAGGAGACAAGGAGTCTTGGAGCAGCGAGCATGTGGAACTTGAAGGGCATCACTTGTGCTGAAGAATGGTTATTGAATCACTCAAAATAATAGAGTACATATAGAGCTAGAGCTTCGGCAAGTCAGCCTTCTCACAAGCCACACCACTTAGCCATGGAGGCTTAGGCTAACACACTAGAGTCCATAATTTCACACAAGGGAGGAAATCAGCCTCACAATCAGACCGACCACTCACACACGACCTAGAGAGCTAGAAGATACACTCATTGCACACTCCTAGTGATCACATAACCCTCAATTCCATGGAGAATCGCCATGAGTCCATGGCTAGCACACAAGGATCTCACCTCATCTAAAAAGTAAACAGAGGTACCTTTTCCTAGTCAGTACACTCGGACAAGGTAACCCAAGAATCTAGGACCTTTTTCCATATTTCTCCCATCACGTCTTGACCCTTGATCTCTTGCCTTTTTCTTTTCTCAGGCTAAGACATGGAGCCATCGCCCATGGTCACCCAGATATCGGCGGTCGATGACCCCAGAAACTACAAAAATTCATTATACTAATTCGACCGTAAGATCGGCCTCAGACTTGGACTGTACACATTTTACCACCTCATCTTTCCAATGGTGAAGTTGGATGGACGATCGGAGCAAGCATCTGGTAGTTTCCTGGAACTTGCTCCCGTGGACCTAAAACGAAGCCGGATGGCTCATTTCCCAAGAATCTCCTACTTTGCCGCAGTCAGAGTGGGCTAAGTCCACATGCCTTCATGCGGAACTGCTGTTCTCACGGGTCACTGGCTTGGTGCGGAAATCAGCGTCTTGCTTGCTGGTTGGAGTAAACTCCAGCTTCATAGCACCCTCCTGCACCATGTTCCTAATGAAATGATATGCGATATCAATGTCCTTGGTACGTGCATGGTGCTCAGGATTCTTGGCGAGCGCGATTGTGCACTGGTTGTCGATGCGCACAGGAACTGGAAGTGTTGCATTCCCACTCATCTTTGCCATGAAACGCTGAAGCCAAACTGCTTCCTTCGCTCCAAAGCTGAGAGAGACGTACTCAGCTTTCGTGCTTGAGGTGGCCACGACCACTTGCCGCTTGCTGTACCAGCTCATGGCCCCACCTTTCATGAGGAACACATGTCGAGAGATGGACTTGCGGGTCTCAGGATTTGAAGCCCAATCTGCATCTGTGTAGCCAATGATACTGTTGTCGTTGCCGTTGTGGGTGATGCTGACGTTGATGGTTTCAACAAGGTAGCGGAAGATCGGCTTCAGTGCCTTCTGGACTCCGGTCCGGGATTAGCCATGTCCTGGCTCATAGCGCTCACAGCTTGTGCGAGGTCCGGCCTGGTTGGCACCATCAGGTACATGAGACTGGCGACGTCGCTCTGGTATTTGTGCCGCTCAGCTGCATATGCTTCTCCATTCAAGCTCAGGAGGTACTGTCGCGTCTCCAGCGGCGTATCGATGGGTTTGGCCTTTGTCATGCCAAACCACTATAGGACGTCCTTGATGTAGCAACTCTGCTGTAGTGAGAGAGAGTGTGATTTGCGGCCACTTGTGATCTGGATGCCAAGGAAGTATGATGCCTCCCTGAGATCAGACATCTGGAAGCGCTCCTACATGGCCTCCTTGAACTCCCGTAGTGCAGACATGCTGTTGGAAAGGAGGAGCATGTCATCCATATAGACAATGATGATGAGGATCTCATGCTCATGTTGTTGGCGATACACGCTCTCATCACTCTCGCTGTGCTCAAACGCCATGCACTGCAACACGGTATCCAAGTTTTGGTTCCAAGCACGCGACGCTTGCTTCAGGCCGTACAAAGAATTCTTTTGCTTGCAAACCAGGTGCTTGTGGCCATTCATGACAAATCCCTCCGCCTGTTCCATGTAAATCTCCTCCTCCAGGTCACCGTTCAGGAACGCCGTCTTCACGTCCATGTGGTGGACCTCAAAATCCTCTGCTGTTGCATACGAAAGGAGCGTAGGTACAGAGGTAAACTTTGCAATAGGAGTAAAGGTTTCCGTCTAGTCGATGCCTTCCTGCTCCGAAGCCCTTGGCGACCAGCCTTACTTTGAACTTTTCTAGGTTACCATCTCCTCCCCGCTTCTTCTTGAACACCCACTTGCACTTGATCACCTTACGTCCAGGTAGACGCTCACTCAGCTCCCACGTACCGTTGTCAAGCTCCGACTGTATCTCCTGCTGCACAGCTTGCGCTTAATCTGCCGCATCCGGTGCCTCCTTGTAAAACATCTGGTGGCCTCCTTGTATAACATTGGCTCATCTGAATCTGCTGCAACTACGACGTTCATTTGTTCTGGTTTCTGCAGCATCCAAAAATGGCCGTCCTCACCAGGCTTGTAACGCATCCTAAGAGGGTACCTATGACCTGGTGCTCAAGCGTTAGCGGGCAACTTGCGCGGTGCTACTGGCACAACTGCTACTGCTGGTGGTGCTACATCTCCGTCCTCTACTTCTGCCGATGAGGCTGCCGTAACTGCTGCATCAGACATGGAAGAGTAGAGTGATTCTCCCAGTGTCACAGTAGAAGCAGGATCGGGAGAGACTGGGTCAGGAAGGATTTCTGCTCCCACTGTCTCTCCTCACCTGCTGGTTCTGCTGCCTCTTCACAGACAATGTTGGTGCCGATGACGTTGCTCTCGTTGAAGACGACATCCTTGGAGATGATGACGTGGCCTATATCCCTCTCGTAGAGGTGATAGGCCTTGCTTGCCACGTCGTAGCCAATTATCAATATCTACGCACTCTTTGCATCCCATTTCTGCCGCTTCTCCTTGGGCACGTGCATGTGGCCAGGCTTCTAAATGCTCGAAGATCACCCAGCTCGGTTTCTTGCCGAATCACGCCTCGTACGGCGTCATCTGCTCCAGTACTTTAGTTCGACTGCGATTCTTGATGTAGACCGTACTCCTCACGGATTCAGTCGAGAAGTCCTAGGTCAGCCGAGCCGCGTGCAGCATGGAGCGTGCCAACTCCACTATGGTACGGTTGGCGCCTTCTGCTACCCCGTTCTGCTACGGCAAGTACGGCGCGATACGCTGCGCCTTGATGCCAGCTACTGCGAGGTAGTATTGGAACTCCTTGCTCATGTACTCTCCACCGCGATCGCTGCACAGCGCCTTGATCTTCTTGCCTGTCTGGTTCTCGACCATGGCCTTGAACTCCTTGAACCTTTCAAAGCACTGGTCCTTGGAGGAAAAGAAGGACACAGCAGTGTAACGGCTGAAATCATCAATGAAGGTGAGAAAACACCTAGAGTCTCCAAAGCTCTAGGTGTTTTCTTTGGGTCTGCATCGGGCCACACAAGTCTTTCTGGACCAGCTCCAGTACCTCCTTCGTACGCTCTCTTGCTTTACAGAATGCCTCGCGATGCTGCTTCGCCTCCAAAAAGACGATACACAACTACTGTTCGAATTTAGAGATGGTGGACACGTCACACACCATGTGCTTCGTTTGAAGTTGCTGTAAGGTGCGCATGCCAATGTGGTCGTAGCGCGCACGCCAGATTTTGCCATCGGTGGCCTGTACCACTGCTCCAAGGCTGTGCTCATGCGGGATCTTGGTTGCCCCTAGCAGGCAGTACATATCGCCTTCTTTCATCGACCTCGCGAACTCCTCCTATTTCCTTGTCGAGGATGTAGCCATAATCATCGTCAAAGACGACGCGCAGTCCTGTGTTGGTGAGAGAGGACACTAAGAGAAGGTTGAACGCAGCATCAGGCACATACAGCATGCCATGGAACACATCCACTTCAATGCTACGCAGGGTCTCCAACCACATCTCCACAATCCCAATCCCCTCACCATACACCACCCGATCATCACACAAAGCAATAGGACAAGGGGGAATGGAGAGCAGCTGCGTAAACCATCGTGGTTGCGTGCAACACAGGTCGACTCAGGCCGCCTAACGGCGGCCGACGCAGGATCGTTATTATTAAAGAAAAAGTAATCCGCTGGACAAGCCGGCGGCCTCTTGCCCGCTTCGCGCCTCCCCCTTTCGGTTGGCCTTGGCCTCCCCGAGGCCGCGAAGCTACAGGTTGCTCGCCCTGCTTCGAGGCGTCAGGCAAAGCTTGTAAACAGGCCGCCGGCTTGTCCGGCGGTAGATTGCTAGGACGCTAAAGCGGGAGCGTCAAGGTTGCTTTATCGACGGCGACTTTAGGAGCCGCCGCGGACTTGCTAGAGGCGGCAGCTAACTTGGCAGACCTACGGGAGGTTGCTTTAGCAATAGCGTAGGATGCTTGCCAGCTTTAGCGACCGTGTTTACGAGCCGCGAAGCCTAGCAATCGGCGGGGAGCTGCGCGCTTTATACGCGACGTNAGGCCGCGAAGCGGCAGGTTGCTCGCCCCGCTTCGCGGCGTCAGGCAAAGCTTGTAAACAGGCCGCCGGCTTGTCCGGCGGTAGATTGCTAGGACGCTAAAGCGGGAGCGTCAAGGTTGCTTTATCGACGGCGACTTTAGGAGCCGCCGCGGACTTGCTAGAGGCGGCAGCTAACTTGGCATACCTACGGGAGGTTACTTTAGCAATAGCGTAGGATGCTTGCTAGTTTTAGCGACCGTGTTTACGAGCCGCGAAGCCTAGCAATCGGCGGGGAGCTGCGCGCTTTATACGTGACGTTTCTTAGGGGGGCGGCACCCGTTATGGGGCATCGGCGTGATGTCGCTAATTCTTGTAATAATTAATCCGCCTAGTATTAAACCACGTAAAGAGAACTCTTTTCCGTAGCTAAGACCCTTAATTTTCACTTCTACTGAATTAAAACCTAATTAAATAGCTGTTCGCGCTACATGATCCGCAGTTGCTTGAGCGGCGTAATTAGTCGAACGGCGCGAACCCTTAAATCCTACATTTCCTGAGGATGCGCTTATCTTAGTATTTCCTTTTTGATCTGTTATAGTAATTATAGTATAGGTTAATGTAGATTGAATATGTACAATGGCCTGTTTTCTTGGCGTAGATGTTTTTTTGATAGATATAGATTTAATGTATGCCAATTAAGCGAGCATCCTCCACAGACAAAAATAAGGCCGCGAGTAGACGCTGCTCTTGGTTCCGAGTGAAGGGAGCAACTTTTCACCAACTCGCGTGTTTCTACCTTCACTCGCAACCCTCCCTTCCCCCTAGCAAGCTCCGGGCAGGCGGGACGATTAAATAAAGCGGCGTCGCTGCAAAGCGGGGCACCGTATACTCGTATGCAAGCAAGCGGCCGCAGGCCGCGGCCGCCCCCCTTGACGCGGCGTGGCCGGGGTCGCTTGCGAGGGCCAGACCAGCTTTAGCAGCAGAGGCTGTCCTTGTCCCGCTAAATTGCTAGGCCGGCTTGTCCGGCCGCGGCGAAGCTGCCTAGCCCCGTTGCTACAGCAACCCCTGCAAGCAACGTAAATGTTGGCCCGCTCGCTAGGCTCGCGGCCTCGCCAGCAACCCTACCGAAAAAAACCCTCCCTAAGGTCGGCCTCGTATGCAAGCATCTTGGGGCTCGTCGCGCTTCTTGGTCGCAAAGCGCCTAGCCAAGTCCGCCGTAAGGCAAAGCAATAGCGAAGCAGCTTAGTTTGTGTGCGGCAAAGGCGCGATGCCAATTAAAATTCTGTTTTTTCGACTGGTTTTCGCATTAGTGTGCGTTCTTTGACCACGTAGAGACCTCGATAACAACCAATGTAAACTAGTCATTTAACATCACTTTGAATTATTCTTATAAGTTCAGAATCAACTAAATAGTTTTGATTAGTTTTGATTTCAATGATTTGATCAATCTGATATTCAGTTAATTGATTGACTAGGTATGTCTCGCTAATGCCCAATTTATGGCATACTTGATTTGCTTTGTTTAAACCAATTCCAAAAAATTCAGTTTAAGCGATTCAGACTTTTTTTGTAGGCGCGTGGTTTTTCAAACCTAAAATAAATGACATGACTTATTTTTTCTTACCTTGTTTTTGGCTTATAATTTCATTTCGATAACGTATACCCTTTCTTTTATAGATCTCAGGTGGTTTACAGCTTTTTATTCTAGCTGCAAATTGACTTACAGCTTCAGCATCGCTACGTGTACAGCAAATAAGAGTGGGCCGACCCGGACTAAAAACACGTACCTTTGGTGGTACTTTTAAGTTTATATCATGGCTATACCCAACCTTTAATGTAAGTATTCGGCCATCCATATCAGTATTAGCTTTGTATCCAGCTCCGATTATTTCTAAAAAATAAACAAATTTAGCTTCCATATTGAATTAAAAAATCTGTTTTGACTGCTTTTCGCGGTTCCTAAAGCAAGGCCGACTAAAAGGAGGCGGCCCAAAGGGCCGCCCTAACGGCGCCCGTCAGCCTAACTGGTGTTGCCCAATTCGTGCCTATCCAAGTCCGTGCGGCTCGTTTTACTCGCCGCCCTAGCTTGCGGGGTGACTATAGGGCGACCGAAGGGCGTCAGACCGCTTCGCGCCTCCTGGCAAGCAACCTTGCTCGCTCCCCTCTAAAAAACTGGTCGCCGTCGCCAAGTCGCTTGCCACTAAAGTATTGCTGCGCCTAACGGCGACTGGCGACTTTAGGAGCCTTCGGTTGTCGCCAAGTTCTGCTCGTATGCTCGCAAGCGGCTTGTCTGCAAGCATCCTGACGTTGCGAGGGAAACGAGCAAGGACGGCCTTTCGGGCCGCGTCTGCTCGGTTGGCGCTCGCGCTAACGCGCCCTAGCCAAGGCTCCTGAAGTCTCCAAAAGTCGCCCTCCTTACAGTCGACCTATAGCAAGCGACTGGTAAACTATTGGCCCGCCTGACGGTGGCCTCCGGACAAGCCGGCGGCCTAAAGTAGCCGCCCTCTCCATTTTACCAGCTAGATTTACACACACCTATTATAGCTCCTTTTGAGGCTAACTCACGAAAGACTATTCAAGAGACTCGAAATAACTTATATACTGAACGAGAATGCCCTGTTATAATACAACGATTACGTATTCGCGTTCTTGAGCTGTTTCTAGGTAATTTTGATATTTTTAAAGAATATTCATAACGTAAAGAGGCCGGCAATGAACTTCTATCTTGGTGTAGGCCCTTATATTGCAATCGTTTCAAGTCAAGTTTTGCGAGTTGTAATCGAAGTTTATGATCTCGGATTACTTGATTAGACATTTTATCAATTAAATTTCTTTTTGATTAAGGCCTGTCCAAATCAGTCGGATTTCAAATTCATTGGTGGCTGAAGTCACTAGTTTGATCTGAAGATTTTGAACACTTTCAAAAAATTCAAAGTGATTCTGTATTTCTGTGAACAAACGCACTTCGCGTGTTCCTAGAGTAATTTGAACCTCCTGGCCTTGAATTTGAATTATATAATGACTCGAGGTTGCTTGCAGTGTTAAAAGCTTTTCTAAGAATTTGTAGAAGCTATGCGTGTGTACAGAACAAAGTAGTGAAGCGACCGTTGTTGGACGCATTGCGAGGCCCGTTGTCGTAAGTTGTCGCGATGCACTTCTGGCCAGCGGTCTAGCTTTTTCGCGGGGTCCCCGGCCCCCCCCGGCACCGCCCTTTTTTTTAATGCACTTCGCTCCCGGGCAAGCCGGCCCCCTACTGCTCGATAGGCTTCGCGCCTCCCCGCGGTCGACCGCCTAAAGGGCGGCTGGAGGCCGCCTCCGGTGCAAATAACTTTTTGTCCACAAATTATCTCTAAGGCCAAACTTACACTTTTTATATTATTAGTAGGCCCGACCGGAGGGAGGGATAAAATGTTAATTTTGCATAANTAAAAGCTTTTCTAAGAAATTGTACAAGCTATGCGTGTGTACAGAACAAAGTAGTGAAGCGACCGTTGTTGGACGCATCGCGAGGCCCGCTGTCGTAAGTTGTCGCGATGCACTTCTGGCCAGCGGTCTAGCTTTTTCGCGGGGTCCCCGGCCCCCCCCGGCACCGCCCTTTTTTTTTAATGCACTTCGCTCCCGGGCAAGCCGGCCCCCTACTGCTCGATAGGCTTCGCGCCTCCCCGCGGTCGACCGCCTAAAGGGCGGCTGGAGGCCGCCTCCGATGCAAATAACTTTTTGTCCACAAATTATCTCTAAGGCCAAACTTACACTTTTTATATTATTAGTAGGCCCGACCGGAGGGAGGGATAAAATGTTAATTTTGCATAACCGAGGTATATTATTAATATTAATGTAATTTAATTTTAAAAGAAAATCTTGACGTAATATGTTATCATAATAGTAACGAAGTCGATTTGATGAACCAAGTAACATAGGCAAACTTTTTTTAACAGATAGGAAACCCGCTTCGCGGCGTTAGGCCCGACCACTTTTTTAGAGGGGAGGGCAGCGAGTAAAACGAGCCGCCTAAAGGCAGCCTACGGTTGCTAAGGTTGTTTACAAGCCCCGCTTCGCGGCGTCGGGGCGCGTTAGCGCGTAGCCAGGCTACCTTCAGTCACCCTCGGCCGCCTCTGCCGGCCTTCGGGTGGCTTCAACGCAGCTTACCGAGAGGTCAACTGTCAAGTCGCTAAAGCGACCTTAGGCCGCGAAGCGGGGGCTCTAATGCTGCCGCGGCTGCCGACCCCGCACCGCCGCCGTGGTCCGGCGCGACCAAGGCAAGGCCTCTCCCGGCCTTGACTGCAAGATCGGCCTACTGCGATGCGAAGGCCGCAAATCGGCGGAGCAAGGGCTGCTATAGCTACGCGTGGCTATGTGTGGACCGCGTCGCGCCTAGGGGAGGTCGCTTTAGCCAAGCAAGCGGCTTGTCCGGACAATCCTTGCGGCGCCAAGAGTTTACGAGCCGCAAGACATCGCTTGCGACAAGGATCTCCCCGCAGGCTAAGCGCTAACGCGCCCGGACGCCGCGAAGCGGGGTAGGAATTTTATTGACGAGCAAGGGGCACTTAGGTAGGCGCGAAGCAGGCAAGGCCATTTACGGGGCTGATAGTTGGCTTGTCCGGGCGGCTTGTTCGGGTTGCTAGGGCCGCGAAGCGGCAGGTGGCGACTTTAGGATAGGAGCCGCGACCTGCGCCGCTCATGCGGCCGACTTCAATAGGCCGTCCGGACAAGTCGCCTACAGTTGCAAACAACATTCATTCGGGCCTAGTTATGGACCGGCACGCCTACAATACATGCGAAGCACTCGCGCCCGCCAGAGCCATGTAGCAAAAGCGTAAGCTTGTAACTAATCACTTGTTACCATTGTAACAAATTTAGTGGATGAATTTAATTTTTGACTAACTAATCCTGCAACTTGTTTAGCAATAGAAAGATTGATACCATCCATTTCAAATAAAATTTGTCCCTCCGATATGCACGTAATCCAACCTATCGGATTTCCTTTACCTTTACCCATTCTCACCTCTGTAGGTTTACTTGTAATTGGAATGTCTGCGAACACTCTCACCCATATTTGACCACTTCTTCGGAACTTTCGGCTAATGGCGCGTCGTGCTGCTTCAATCGTTTGATATGAAATACGAACTGGTTCACAAGCTTTAATCCCGTATCTTCCAAATGATAATGGCCTTCGGCCGTCTACTTGACAGTGGCCGCCTGACCGCGCCCGACGGCCGCCTTTTTGATATTTACGAAACTTTGTACCTTTTGGATAAAACATGGTTGCGATAGCATTTTTAGATATAAGAAATCCAGACTTTTACACCTAATATTCCATATGGGGTTGATGCCCTTGTCTGTGCGTAATCAATTTTATCTGAAAATACATGTAAAGACGTTTCTCCATGTTTTCTACACTCAGTTTTTGCAATTTCTGCCCCATTTAATCGACCTAAGCAGGTAATGCGAATTCCTTTGATGTATATACAAATGGATAAAAGCTGGAAAATCGATTGACAAATCTGTCTAAACAATTTTTTCTGCTCTAATTTACAAGCAGTTTCTTGAGCCACCAAAGAAGCACTTTGAAAAACAGAGCTCACTTTTATTGGGCATAGCGAGACATGCGTGGTTGTTTTTTCAGAAAGTATAGATTGTACATTTGATAGATAAAAGTCATGGCTTCTAGTAAGAAGACAGGTCGCCTTGTCGAATGGCTTTAGCCCGCTTCGCGCGTCGCTAAAGCGACCTGACTTTAGGACGGCTTGTCTGGTGGCTTCGCCGCCTTCGGCCGCCTGACGTGGCTCCCCGCTGCTTACAGTCGCGCCTAATGCTAAGGTCGGCCCTTGGTGACGACCCACAAGAAGCCGCTTTAGCGGCCCAGGCTCGTTAGAGGTCGCGGCGATAGCGAGCGGTTACTTTAGCAAAGCCGGCTTGTCCGGCAAGACCGCTTCCCTGCCGCGAGCTGCTGCCAGCGCTTGCTTCAGCCCTTCGGCCGCCTGACGGCGGCCTAATGCCGGCGTGGCTGTAAAGCGGGCCTGTTTTGTCATGGCAAAGCATTGTTTTTTATAAACACTGTTTGTTTTATGGATAAAATAATAGTGCATTGCATAAGAATTGAAGAAAATGCGCGAAGCTGCCAAGAATAGTTCGCCAGCTCCCGGATCCCCTAGTCGCCCGTCGGACGCCCGGTTATTCGCGCCCGCTCATTTCATGTCGCTCTAGCGAAAGAGGTGCGCCGACCAGTTTTTTAGAAGGGAGGTTGCTGGCAAGGCCGCCATTAAACGGGTTGTGCTCATAAACCGACAAGCCGGCCAAGCAAGCATCCACCACTTCGCGTCCGAGGACAAGCCGGCCTTGCGGGGGTCGCGCCTTATCCAAATCCAAACAAGCGCTCATTGTCCAACCACTTTGAGTCAGTAATTGATTTATGGCGCCTCGGGCAAGCCGCCTTGCTTTAGCTATGGCCAAAGGCCGACGTAGGTCGCTTGCGAGCTTGCTTGCAAGTCCGAGCATCTTATTAATATTAAATTGTTGCGAGCCTAGTTCATTTAAACATAGTCGCGTCAAGTTGTCGGCAGTGCTACGCGCGAAGCGGGCGAGAGCCTTTTTTTTCTGGAGAATTGATTGCCTAAAGGCCCAAAACCCAACATTTAATTTACTTGTCGCAAGCGACCTGCTCGCCGGGTATACAGCTTGTAAACAACCTATATTCCCACCACTATTTTCTTGGTGGCCAAAGGCCGGCGTCTTATTGCGGACTTTTAGCGATGCATTTAGAAGCGGCCGAAGGCCGCCAGTGCGGCCGCTAGGGGCGTCTTTCGGACGCGCGCAGCGGGCGCGAACTTGTAAAATTCGAGGCGTNATAATCTGTTAAAATGCGTCGTAAATCCGGGTGATTGGTAAAATAAACACCAAACATATCCCATACTTCTCGTTCCCACCAACCGGCAGACGGAAAAATGCCTACAGCAGAAGTCAAGGGGGTTATTTCATCTACACTCGTTTGTAATCGAATACGTGAGTTAAACTGAACACTTAATAGATTATAAACAATTTCAAATCTTTCTTTTCGAGAAGGATAATCTACTCCACAAACATCAATTAATATTCGAAAACGCGTATTACTGTGATTTTTTAAAAAATATAATAATGGATATAGGTATTCCGGATCCACTATAAGAATGGCCTCTCTTTTTGAAAATTGAAATTGGCGTATCCATTTAGGTATAGTTGCCAACAGAGTTCGAAAAAAAGTTGTATCCATAAAAAATAAACACTTCGTGCCTTTTGTTTTAAAGATCGCTTTAGCGATCTGTTCTGGATCGATCAAATACTGGCCGACCTTACAGTCGGCCTTGCAAGCAACCACCCTGCGGTCCGCCTGTTGCTCGTTTCATTCGCAACCAAGAGCCAAGGCCGACTGTAAGGAGGCGGCGACTGCAGGAGCCACGAAGGGCGCGTGAGCGCGAGCCCGCGTGCCCGGACAATCCGGCCTCGCGTAGGGCCGACTGTCGGTGGGGCGGTGACTTTAGGCGAAGGGCTGTGGCTAAGCCGGCATGGCTAAAGCTTAGGCGCTCGCAAAGTACGCTCGCGCCCTTGCACGTCGTTAGGGCGCCCGAAGGGAGCGCGCGAAACGGGCAAGGCCGGCACTCCTCTTGCTCATAAACTCGCCTCCCTTCGGTTGCTAAAGCAACCTAACGGCGTGCAAGGGCGGCCCCGCTATTAGGCGCGAAGCGCTGCTTGCAGGATGCTTGCATACGAGGTTGCCATAAGGCAAGGGAGGCGCGTTAGCGGAGGAGGCGGCTTGTCCGGCCAAGGCCGCGCTAACGGGACTAGCAAGACTGCTCTTGGTTACGAGTGAAAGGCGGCGAGTAAAACGAGCCGGTAGGATCTTTTAATTTAAAAACTACAATAATGTTATGAAAATTCGTAAACTTATTTTAAGAGCTAAAATAGAACAAATTGAAAAACAATATAACAACATTTTTATATATCACTATAGCGGTAATGCCGCTCAATGGCGTTTATTGACATTTTTTTTATATAATGAAGCGCTTCGCGCAACGTCTTCGGCCCAGCTCTACGCGGTTTGTCTGGTCTCCCTTCGGTCGACCTCCTCTAGGCGCGAGCATAGCGAGCGGGCGGGCTTCACTTTTTATCAGTCCACTATTTTTTTTAACAAAACTTCTTTTAACCGGCGGCCTTTGGCCGCAAACTTTATCACGCTGTGGCAAGATGCGCACTCACTCCGAGCCTTCGTCCGGTTTGACATATAACAAAAATAGGCGCGTAAGCGGATGCTGATTTTTTTTCGAAGCTCTGTCACGGAGTGGATTGGATACTGATCAAAGTAGTATGTGGTCTGAACTAGTAAAGAAAATAGAATCATTACAATCTAAAAATGATTTGATATTACTTTATGGACAAATGAAATCTACAACGGTAAATCACGTTGATATAAAACAAGCATTGAATCTAGATACTCGAACCGTTTATCAACAGTTATTGTTTTCTATGCAATCAGCAACCTTGGCTTTAGGCACGCAGTGTTTACAACATCACAGAGATGAATTTTTTCGAATTCAAGAAACTTGCTCGCCCGGACAAGCCACCTGTCGCTTACCGCTTGCCTGACTAGCAAGCCCTGCAAGCAGCATAACTTGCTATGCAAATTGTCGCAAGCGACGTCTTGTCCCGGTGGCGCCCCGTATACTTTAGCGACCTTGCTCGCTTTGCCAGACAAGCCGCTGGCGCGGCCTAACGGCGGCCTCGGGTTGTATCGGGCGAATAACGGGATTTGAACCCGTACTTCCAGAACCATAATCTGACACTCTAACCAACTGAGTTATATCCGCCCTAGGCGCGAATTTATGAGCGCAAAACAATCAAAAACTCTTTGGCCCGCTTCGCGCCTGGCGCCGCCGCCGTCAGGCGGTTGCCTGACGGCAACCTCGTATGCCAGCATCCTGACGGCAATCTTGCCTGACGCTGCTTGCAGGGCCGCTTTATCCAGGTCGCTTTAGCGACTTTAGTAGGTAGCTTGCTGTAATGAAGGCGGCGAGTTAAACGAGCCGCTAAAGGAAGGTTGTTTAATTTTTGAGCCGACTTGCTATTGCTATAGGCCTTGCGCCCGCAGGATCACTCGCGCCTTCGCCGTTGTCGCTAAAGCAACCTGGCGATTTCTGGGGCAGGGCGACGTTAGCGCAACTGTAAGGAGCGGCAATAAAGGATGCGTGGTCGCGCCGGCCTTCTATCAGCCGGCTTGCCCGGCCTAATATCAGCTGGCTTGTTGCCTATTGGCGTGCGTGTTCAACCGAAGCAACCTCTGGTGGCCGTCAAGGCCGTCTTCTGGCCGCCTTACGCGGCTGTAACCGCCCCACCCCCTTATTGATAAAGCGGCATGGGGGCCAAAGGGCGCCCTTTGTCACTGTCCATCCGCCTCTAGGCGTGGCAACAAAGTTGCCGCCGCCGAAGGGGCGCGGCTGAGCGCCTAAACTTTACTTTAAGTCGCCTGCCGTTAGCGCGGCTGAAGGCCGCCTATATGAGCCGGAGGCGCTTTAGCGCCCTGGTCGGCCTTGCCGCCGTGGTCGATAAAGCGACCAGCCTCTGGAGGCCGGCTTGCCCGGGGCGATCGACTAGTACGGCAACGCTTAATACTAACCCATAGTAAAGTCGCTTGGGACAACTGCTTTCTTTCAATTAATAGACTTGTTTGGTGAAATTGGTAGACACGGCAGACTCAAAATCTGTTCTTATTAAGGTATCGGTTCGAGTCCGATAACGAGTATTCAATCCGCTTCGCGCCAAAATAAGTCATTCATTGCGACTAAGGCCGCTGAAGGCTGCTTGCAGGGCACGGTTGATTGCGACACGTTTAGGGCGGCGAAGCCGCAAAGGTTGCTGAAGGCGCCTTTAAAAAAAGCCTGCTTGCATTGCAGCCTTCAGCGGCCTTTGGCCGGCTTTTTCAGGCCCGCTAAAGCCGCGTTAGGATGTTTACTTAGGCCGTTAGGCACCTACGGCGCCAAGGCCGCCTAGAGGAGCAGAGCAAGGTCGCTTTAGCTTTAGCGACGGTGCCAAAAGTTTACGAGCGCTAACTGGCTTGTGCGCACTATCGGACTTGAACCGATAACCAAGAGGATGTGATTTTAAGTCACACGCGTATACCAATTTCGCCAAGTGTGCTTATATACCGCAAACAACAAACAAAATGGGGGCTATTTACAGGCTCAGGCGAGCTGATAAGAGCTTAGCCGCCTAACGCCGCGAAGTAGGGGTCGGCCTTAGGCTAGATCAAATAACAATAAAAAAGGGGTAAGGCAGCCATAATGCTGTCGTGGCCCACTTCGTACCTTGATGCTCCTAAAAGGTCGGGTCGCTTGGGCAAGGGCCGGTTGTCCGCTAAATCGGTTGCTCGCAAGCTTGCCGCTAGACCGCGAGCATCGCGAGCGGGGAGCAAGGTGCGCCTTAGCGCCGCGGCAAGGCAAGGTTTGTTATAGGCTGCTTGCAGCCGTCAGGTTGCCGCTAGTCAAGCGCGAGTTTACGGGGCGAGTTTACGGGCCGCGACCGAGAGCGCCGTCAAGCGCTGTCAAGCCGCAGGCCGGCCTGTCCGGGGGGCGAGTAAATTTGTTTTTTGTGGCCGCCCGACTGCAGTAACACTTTGAAATTCTTCAATGCACGCGGCCAAAGCAAAGGCCGACTATGTTAAAAACCAAAATTTACTGGCATTACGCAATACGCAACTCGTGTTGCACGCATAACCGTCAGGCCCGTGGTACACCCCAAGTCCTTCTACCACGCCAGATCTGCCTTTTCCTTCTGCGACATTTCAGAATACACCATGAAAAGGCGGTCGCGCACCTCCTTGGTGACGTTCATCTTGCCAAAATGATGCACGCCGGTCTGGTTCTGCTCCAGCTGCTACTGCTATTGACGTTGCTCTGACTGTTGCTGTTGTTGCTATGGAGACTGTTGCTTTTGCTGCTTCTACTGCTCCTCCTTATGGTCCCTCTTGTGTTGGAAAAGGAGTCATCTAGTTCAGTTTCAGGTCCACAGTATAGGAAAAAGGAGCCATCTGGCTCAGTTTCAGGTCCACATGAGCAAGTTCCAGGAAAGCACCAGATGCCTACTCCAATCATTAATCCAATTTCACCATTGGAAAGATCAAGTGGCAAAGTGTCTACGGTCTAAGTTTGAGGCCGATCCAACGGTCGGATTCGGAGATATGATTTTTTGTAGTTTCTGGGTTTATCGACTGCCGATATCCGGGTGACCATGGGCGATGGCTCCATGCCTTAACCTGAGAAAAGAAAAATGCAAGAGGTCCAGGATCAAGACATGATGGGAGAAACATCCAAAAAGGTCCTTGGTCTTAGGAGTGGCTTGTCAGAGTGAGCTGACTAGGATAAAGGTACCTCTCCTTACTTTTTAGGTGAGGTGAGATCCTTGTGTGCGCTAGCACACAAGGATCTCACCTCACCTAAAAAGTAAGGAGAGGTACCTTTATCCTAGTCAGCACACTCTGACAAGGCAATCCTAAGACCAAGGACCTTTTTGGATATTTCTCCCATCAGGTCTTAACCCTGGACCTCTTGCCTTTTTCTTTTCTCAGGCTAAGGCATGGAGCCATCACCCATGCCCACCCAGACATCGACGGTCCATGGCGATTGTCCATGGGTTTGTGGGTGATGTGACCAATAGGAGTGTGCCATGAGAGCATTCTCTAGCTCTCTAGGTCGTGTGTGACTGGTCAACCTGATTGTTAGGCACATTTCCTCCCTTGTGTGAGATTATGGACTCTAGTGTGTGAGCCTTAGCCTCCATGGCTAAGTGGTGTGGGTTGTGAGAGGGCTGACTTGTCCAAGCTCTAGCTCTATGTGTACTCCATCATTTTGGGTGATTCAATAACGATTCTTCAGCACAAGTGATGTCCTTCCAATCACACATGCTCACTGCTCCAAGGCTCCCTCTCTCCTCCAGATCCAACATACAGTTCCAAGAAAGTACCAGATGTCTACTACGATCCTCCATTTGACTTCACCAATAGAAAGTTCAGGTGGCAAAATGTCTACGGTCCAAGTTTGAGGCCGTTCAACGGTCGGATTGGGAGATATGAATTTTTGTAGTTTCCGGAGTCATCAACCGCCGATATCTGGGTGGCCATGGACGATGGCTCCATGCCTTAGCCGAAGAAAAGAAAAAGGCAAGAGGTCCAGGGTCAAGACCTGATGGTAGAAATATCCAAAAAGGTCCTTGGTCTTAGGATTGCCTCGTCAGAGTGTGCTGACTAGGAAAAAGGTACCTCTCCTTGCTTTTTAGGTGAGGTGAGATCCTTATGTGTTAGCCATGGATACATGGCAATTTCCATGAGATTCTGGGTTATGTAACCACTAGGAGTGTGTCATGAGAGTATTTTCTAGCTCTCTAGGTTGTGTGTGAGTGGTCAACCTGATTGCTATGCTGATTTCCTCCCTTTCGTGAGATTATGGACTCTAGTGTGTGAGCCTTAGCCTCCATGGCTAAGTGGTGTGGCTAATGAGAGGGCTGACTTGCCCAAGCTCTAGCTCTATGTGTACTTCATCATTTTGAGTGATTGAATAAGTATTCTTCAGCACAAGAGATGCCCTTCCAATCACACATGCTCGCTGCTCCAAGGCTCCCTCTCTTCTCCAGATCCAACATTTGGTATCAGAGCCAAGTTCTGCCACTTTAAACCAGCACAGGCCATCATTCAGAGAGTGACAGGTTGGGATAAACCCTTCACTAGATGTGACAATCCACCAATAGATATTCAAGATCAAGATACAAGCTTGCGAACGAGCCCAAGATTGCGTAGATCAAACAGTTAGATGGAGAGTTATTCTAAAATCGAGGTCCGCCAGGACTACACTCTTCTCTATGAGTAAGACTGTCGCCTTGTGATCATTACTCTCACGTTTCTCTGTCAAATTTAAAAAGTGGCACATGCAAATTCTAGTATTTTTCCTGAGCTTTCCATTGGTGCAAAAATATTTGCATTCCATTGATTCGTTTGAGAGAAACGTTGTTTACAAGCTAGCTGGTCTGAGTTGGAACAGGAGCAAAAGCTTACCATGTTTTCAAGAGGGTATATCTTTTAAAATCTCCTGTTGATGACCCTTTTTTATGAGTCGATCTATAAAGGTTTTGAGCTGCATTTTGCAGTGGTGGGCTCCATTGATCCAAATTCCGAGTCTGCTGGCATCTTCAGTCCATTTTCTGTCAGACAGATTTGTGGCACAAACAGTAGCAAAAGCAGGGGCATCGCCGCCATCCAAGGGCAGCGCTAAGCATCACCAAGGCTCAAAAATGGCAACAGCTGGCGTTGTGACAACAGCCCAGCCTTTGGAGACGCTGGAGGGATGCGCCAACTTTACGTTTTGGAAGATCCGTACCCGCCTTTTTTTGGAGGAGAGGGGCTTGTAAGAGGTGGTGAGCGGCGACGAGCCGACTCCAGTTCCACAGGCAAAAGGCATCATCGCAGCGTAGGTGGTGGCGGGAAAGGCTGCGCAAAAGGATACTGCTGATGCGGGTTCTTTTGCAGCTGTACCAGCGGATTATGAGGAGTGGAAGGTTGGCCTAAAGGTTGCTTGTCAACACCATCTCCAATCCGCATCTTCAGTACATGAGTGACAAGGCTACTACAATGGAAGGATGGGACACGTTGAGCAAGAAGTATGGAAGGAAGGATCCTGCATTTCTCATACTTTTGGAGGAAAAGATGGTAGCGCTGAAAATGGTGGTGAAGGGATCAAGGCGTATCTAGACAGGGGAAAGGAGCTGGCGAAGCAGCTGAGAGCGCCCGGCAACCATGTGGAAGAGACGCGCTTCATCCTCTTACTGAGGGGACTCCCAACTAGCTACGACACGCTGCGAGAGACGCTAGAGTGCCAGCCAACTCTCGACCTCGACTTCATCTGCACACACCTTGTGTAGGTGGAATTGCGTCGCAATGCAGCAAAGCGCAATGGCGGCGGCAGTAGTGAAGCGGCTTTTGTGGTCACGAGCTGACGCAACCAGCAGCAGCAACAGTAGTCTGGGCAGCAGAAAGGCAGAAAGAAAGGCAAATGCCACTATTGCCAGAAAGAGGGACACTACAAGAAGGAGTGTTCCAAGCTCAAGAGGGACCAGAAGGAGCAGCAGCAGCAGAAGTCATCGCAGTAGTAGCACCAAAAGCAGCAGCAGCAGCACCACTCACAACAGTGTCAGTAACAACAGCAGCAGCAGCAAAACAAGGCTGGTGTGTGCCACTTTGGCAATATGAATGTGGCCAAGGAGTTGCGCAACCGTCTCTTCATGGCAAAGTCTGACATGTCGCAGGTAGAGAAGGCGGATCTCGCATGGTACAAGGACTCAGGGTGTACCAAGAGCCTCACACATCACAAGGAGTGGTTTCTACAGCTGTTGTCCATTCCTGTCACTCCGCACTTGGCCACGGTCTAGAGTAAACGGCGCCGACAGGTAAACCGCCGACCGCCCTTGGTATTTCAACCAAGGTAGAGATCACCCACGGAGTGGTGTTTCCACACTGAAAGATTCACTTAGCTTGTCCCAACCGTGGCTCGAGAATGTTCCAAACTCTCACCCAACTGGCAATGCTACACACCAAAGTGTACACTTGCACTTGTTCTTTATCCTCTTTCTTGGTGGCCAACAAGGGATTAGTTTTCTCCCAAGTCTCAAGAGTAAGAGATGATATGTAATGACATGCAAATGACAGGTCTTATATAGTCTCTTGACAGTGCTTCCAGTGCCTCCTTGGAAGGGGCCTCCCCCCTAGGCCACCCTAGACAGTGTCATCAGCTTTGATGACATGGCACCCTCTATGACCGCCAAGTAGCGCTTGATCCACCTTGAACCTTAAAGGCTTCTATGAAGCTTCCTTGGCCCTTTTTAGTCAGAAAGAAAATTTAGGTCCTGGCGGCACTCGACCCCGGAGCTCTCGCTTGCGAGATAGTGCCTTCACCCACTAGGCTGTAGGAAGTTGTCCTAAGGAGCATGCACCAGGTAGACTACCAAGAGTAGACCAAGGGGACTTAGTCCACAAGGATGAGCAGTGCATGCCTTGTCTCTCTCAGCCTCTCTTGCATGTTGCTGGGGGACTGGCGCTACAAGCGCAGTGCATACCCAGTCTAAATCTTCCGCTGATTAGACCAGGGGCATACACAGAACATAAAAATTCCTCCATGTCCTATCGCTATGAGTGATGATCGGGTGGTGTATGCTGAGGGGATCGGAATTGTGGATATGTGGTTGGAGAACCCACGTGCCATTGAAGTGGGAGTGTTCCATGACGTGCTGTATGTACCTGATGTTGCATCCAACCTCCTCTCAGTCTCCTCTCTTACAAACACAGGACTGCGCGTCATCTTCGTTGATGACTATGACTACATCCTCAACAAGGATACAGGAGAGGAGTTGGCCAGGTCGGTGAAGGAGGGCGACATGTACCGCCTGCTTGGGACGACCAAGATTCCACGTGAGCAAAGTCTTGCAGCAGTGGTGCAGACAACAGATGACGAGATCTGGCATGCGCGCTACGGCCACATCGGCATGCGCACCTTATGGCAGCTTCAAGCAAAACAGATAGTGCGCGACCTGCCTACCATCTCTAACTTTGAGCAGCAGTTGTCCATCGGCTGTTTGGAGGGGAAGAAACATCAGGAGGCGTTCTCTGGAGCAGGGGAGGGTGCGAAGGAGGTACTGGAGCTGGTCGACAAGGACTTGTGCGGACCGATGCAGACCCAGAGGTTTGGAGGCTTTAGGTATTTCCTCACCTTCATTGATGATTTCAGCCGTTACAGTGCTGTGTACTTCCTTCCTTCCAAGGACCAGTGCTTTGATAGGTTCAAGGAGTTCAAGACCATGGTGGAGAACCAGACTGTCAAGAAGATCAAGGCGCTGCGTAGCGATCGCGGTTGAGAGTACCTAAGCAAGGAGTTCAAGGACTACCTCGTAGCAGCTGGCATCAAGGCGTAGTGTACTGTGCCGTACTCGCAATAGCAAAACAGTATAGCAGAATGCGCCAACCGTACCATTGTGGAGTCGGCGCGCTCTATGCTGCACGCGGCTCTACTGACGTACGACTTTTGGGTTGAAGCCGTGAGCACTGCAGTCTACATCAAGAACCGGAGTCCAAGTAAGGTACTGGAGCAAATGACGCCGTACAAGGCGTGGTTTCGCAAGAAACCGAGCGTGGGTCATCTCTGAGCATTTGGCAGCCTGGCGCACATGCACGTGCTCAAGGAGAAGCGGCACAAATGGGACGCAAAGAGTGCGCAGATGCTGATGATGTGCTACAACGTGTTATCGCCTCTACGAGAGGGATCCATGCCACGTCATCATCTCCAGGGATGTCGCTTTCAACACGAGCAACGTCATCGGTACCAACATTGTCTGTGAAGAGAGAGCACAACCAGCAGCTGACGAGACAGTGGGAGCAGAAATCCTTCCTGACCCAGTCTCTCCTGATCCTTCCTCTACTGTGACAGTGGGAGAATCACTCTACTCTCCCATGTCTAATGCAGCACATACAACAACCTCATCGGCAGAATAAGAGGAGGGAGATGTTACACCACCAACACCAGCAATTGTACTAGCAGCATCGCACCAACCGCACGCTAACGCTCCAGCACCAGGTCGCAGGTACCCTCTTTGTTGGGAAAGGAGCCATCTGGCTCAGTTTCAGGTCCACAAGAGCAAGTTCCAGGAAAGTACCAGATGCCTGCTCTGATCACCAATCAGACTTCTCCATTGGAAAGATCAGGTGGCAAAATGTCTACGGTCCAAGTTTGGGGCCGATCCAACGGTCAGATTGGGAGAAATGAATTTTCGAAGTTTTGGGGGTCATGGACCATCGATGTCTGGGTGGGCATGGGTGATGGCTCCATGCCTTAGCCTGAGAAAAGAAAAAGGCAAGAGGTCCAGGGTCAAGACCTGATGGGAGAAATATCCAAAAAGGTCCTTGGTCTTAGGATTGCCTTGTCAGAGTGTGCTGACTAGGATAAAGGTACCTCTCCTTACTTTTTAGGTGAGGTGAGATCCTTGTGTGCTAGCCATGGACACATGGAGATTCTCCATGGGTTTGTGGGTTATGTGACCACTAGGAGTGTGCCATTAGAGCATTCTCTAGCTCTCAAGGTCGTGTGTGAGTGGTCAGCCTGATTGCTAGGCTGATTTCCTCCCTTGTGTGAGATTATGGACTCTAGCGTGTGAGCCTTAGCATCCAAGGCTAAGTGGTGTGGCTTGTGAGAGGGCTGACTTGCCAAAGCTCTAGCTCTATATGTACTCCATCATTTTGAGTGATTAAATAACCATTCTTCAGCACAAGTGATGCCCTTCCAATCACACATGCTCGCTACTCCAAGGCTCCCTCTCTCCTCAAGTTCCAACACTCTTAGGGTGCGTTACAAGCCTGGTGAGCGCGGCCATTTCTGGATACTGCAGTAACCGGAACAGATGAACGTCGCAGTTGTTGAAGATTCAAATGAGTCAACGTCATACAAGGAGGCGATGGCTGCACCGGATGCGGCAGATTGGGCACAAGCCGTGCAACAGGAGATACAGTCGCAGTTGGACAACGGCAGGTGGGAGCTGACTGAGCAACCACCTAGACGTAAGGTGATCAAGTGCAAGTGGGTGTTCAAGAAGAAGCGGGGGGCAAATGGTAACCTGGAAAACTACAAGGCGAGGCTGGTCGCCGAGGGCTACTCGCAGCAAGAGGACATCGACTACACAGAAATTTTTGCCCATGTTGCAAAGTTTCCCTCTGTTCGCATGCTCATCTCTTATGCAGCAGCTAAGGACTTCGAGGTTCACCACGTGGATTTCAAGACGGCATTCTTGAATGATGACTTGGAGGAGGAGATCTACATGGAGCACCCATAGGGGTTACTCATGGATGGCCAGGAGCACCTGGTTTACAAGCTGCACATGTCGCTGTACGGCCTCAAGCAAGCGTCGCGTGCTTGGAACCAGAAGTAGGATGCGGCGTTGCAGTGGCATGGGGTTTGAGCGTAGTGAGTGTGACTATAGCGTCTATCGTTAGAAGCATGGTCATGAGGTGCTCATCATCATCGTCTATGTGGATGACATGCTCCTCTTTTCCAACAGTATGTCAGCACTGTAGGAGTTCAAGGAAGCCATACAGAGCGCTTCTATATGTCAGATCTCCGAGAGGCATCATACTTCCTTGGTATCCAGATCACGCGTGACCGAAAGTCACGCTCTCTCTCGGTACAGCAGAGCCGCTTAATCAAGGTTGTTTTGCAGCGGTTTGGCATGGCAGAGGAAAAACCCATCAGCATGCCGATAGAGATGCGGCAATACCTCCTGAGCTTCAATGGAGAAGCAAATGCAGCTGAGCGGCACAAGTACCAGAGCGCCGTCGGTAGCCTCATGTATCTGATGGTGGCAACCAGGCCGAACCTCGCACAGGTTGTTAGCGCTGTGAGCCAGTACATGGCAAACCGTAGACCTGAGCACCAGAAAGCAGTGAAGCGGATCTTCCGCTACCTTGCTCGAACTATGAACATCGGCATCACCTACAACTGCAACGACAACAACATCATCGGCTACACAGATGCAGATTAAGCTTCAAATCCTGAGGACCGTAAGTCGATCTCTGGACATGTGTTCCTCATGAATGGTGGGGCCATCAGCTGGTGCAGGAAGCGGCGGGTGGTCTGTTGGGAAAGGAGCCATCTGGATCAGTTTCAGGTCCACAGGAGCAAGTTCCAAGAAAGTACCAGATGCTTGTTCCGATCGCCAATCCGACTTCACCATTGGAAAGATCAGGTGGCAAAATGTGTACGGTCCACGTTTGAGGCCGATCCAACGGTCGGATTGGGAGATATGAATTTTCGAAGTTTCGGGGGTCATGACCGTCGATGTCTGGATGGGCATGGGTGATGACTCCATACCTTAGCCTGAGAAAAGAAAAAGGCAAGAGGTCCAGGGTCAAGACATGATGGGAGAAATATCCAAAAAGGTCCTTGGTCTTAGGATTGCCTTGTCAGAGTGTGCTGACTAGGATAAAGGTACCTCTCCTTACTTTTTAGGTGAGGTGAGATCCTTGTGTGCTAGCCATGGACACATGGCAATTCTCCATGGGTTTGTGGGTTATGTGACCACTAGGAGTGTGCCATGAGAGCATTCTCTAGCTCTCTAGCTCGTGTGTGAGTGGTCAGCCTGATTGCTA
>SZWC01001437.1:85937-119335 GCA_023375785.1 Penium margaritaceum | reverse complement strand
CTGGAGCAGATGACGCCGTACGAGGCGTGGTTTGGCAAGAAGCCAAGCGTAGGTCATCTTCGCGCGTTTGGCAGCTTGGCGCACATGCACGTGCCAAAAGAGAAGCGGCAAAAGTGGGACGCGAAGAGTGCGCAGATGCTGATGATTGGCTACGACGTGGCAAGCAAGGCGTATCGCCTCTACGAGAGGGATACAGGCCACGTCATCATCTCCAGGGATGTCGTCTTCAATGAGAGCAACGTCATCGGCACCAACATCGTGTGTGAAGATGCAGCAGAACCAGCAGCTGACGAGACGGTTGGAGCAGAAATTCTTCCTGACCCAGTTTCTCCCGATCCTTCCTCTACGGTGACAGTGGGAGAATCACTCTACTCTCCCATGTCTGATGTTGCAGATACAGCAGCCTCATCGGCAGAAGCAGAGGAGGGAGATGTAGCACCACCAGCAGCAGCAGTTGTGCCAGCAGCACCGCGCCAGCCGCCCGCTAACGCTCCAGCACGAGGTCGCAGATACCCTCTTAGGGTGCGTTACAAGCCTGGTGAGCGCGGCCATTTCTGGATGCTGCAGAAACCAGAACAGATGAACGTCGCAGTTGCAGCAGATTCAGATGAGCAAACGTCATACAAGGAGGCCATGGCTGCACCGGATGCAGCAGATTGGGCGCAAGCCGTGCAGCAGGAGATACAGTCGCAGCTGGAGAACGGCACGTGGGAGCTGACTGAACGTCCACCAAGACGTAAGGTGATCAAGTGCAAGTGGGTCTTTAAGAAGAAGCGGGGAGCAGATGGTAACCTGGAAAAGTACAAGGCGAGGCTGGTCGCCAAGGACTACTCGCAACAGGAGGGCATCGACTACACAGAAACTTTTGCCCCTGTTGCAAAGTTTGCCTCTGTGCGCACGCTCCTCTCTTATGCACAAGCTGAGGACTTCGAGGTTCACCACATGGATGTCAAGATGGCATTCTTGAATGGTGACTTGGAGGAAGAGATCTACATGGAGCAGCCGGAGGGGTTCGTCATGGATGGCCAGGAGCACCTGGTCTGCAAGCTGCAGAAGTCGCTGTACGGCCTCAAGCAAGCGTCGCATGCTTGGAACCAGAAGTTGGATGCGGCGTTGCAGTGCATGGGGTTTGAGCGCAGCGAGTGTGACTACAGCGTGTATCGCTGGCAGCATGAGCATGAGATCCTCATCATCATTGTCTATGTGGATGACATGCTCCTCCTTTCCAACAGCATGTCTGCACTGCAGGAGTTCAAGGAAGCCATGCAGGAGCGCTTCCAGATGTCTGACCTCGGGGAAGCATCATACTTCCTCGGTATCCAGATCACGCGTGACCGCAAGTCACGCTCTCTCTCGCTGCAACAGAGCCGATACATCAACGATGTTTTGCAGCGGTTTGGCATGGCAGAGGCAAAACCCATCGGCACGCCGCTGGAGACGCGGCAGTCCTCGTGAGCTTCAATGGAGAAGCAAATGCAGCTGAGCGGCAGAAGTACCAGAGCGCCGTCGGCAGTCTCATGTACCTGATGGTGGCAACCAGGCCGGACCTCGCACAGGCTGTGAGCGCTGTGAGCCAGCACATGGCTAATCCCGGACCGGAGCACCAGAAGGCAGTGAAGCGGATCTTCCGCTACCTTGCTGGAACCATCAANCAACGTCTCATGGCAGAGATGAGTGGGAGTGCAGCAGTTCCAGTTCCTGTGCGCGTCGACAACCAGAGCGCAATCGCACTCGCCAAGAATCCTGAGCACCATGCACGCACCAAGCACATTGACATCGCATATCATTTCATCAGGCACATGGTGCAGGAGGGTGCTATCAAGCTGGAGTTTACTCCAACCAGCAAGCAGGTCGCTGATTTCTGCACCAAGCCAGTGACCAGTGAGAAGCAGCAGTTCTGCATGAAGGCATGTGGACTCAGCCCACTCTGACTGCGGCAAAGTGGGAGATTGTTGGGAAAGGAGCCATCTGGATCAGTTTCAGGTCCACAAGAGCAAGTTCCAGGAAAGTACCAGATGCTTGTTCCGATCGCCAATCCAACTTCACCATTGGAAAGATCAGGTGGCAAAATGTCTACGGTCCAAGTTTGAGGCCGATCCAACGGTCGGATTGGGAGATATGAATTTTCAAAGTTTCGGGGGTCATGGACCGTCGATGTCTGGATGGGCATGGGTGATGACTCCATACCTTAGCCTGAGAAAAGAAAAAGGCAAGAGGTCCAGGGTCAAGACCTGATGGGAGAAATATCCAAAAAGGTCCTTGGTCTTAGGATTGCCTTGTCAGAGTGTACTGACTAGGATAAAGGTACCTCTCCTTACTTTTTAGGTGAGGTAAGATCCTTGTGTGCTAGCCATGGAGACATGGCAATTCTCCATGGGTTTGTGGGTTATGTGACCACTAGGAGTGTGCTATGAGAGCATTCTCTAGCTCTCTAGGTCGTGTGTGTGTGGTCAGCCTGATTGCTAGGCTGATTTCCTCCCTGTGTGAGATTATGGACTCTAGTGTGTGAGCCTTAGCCTCCATGGCTAAGTGGTGTGGCTTGTGAGAGGGCTGACTTACCCAAGCTCTAGCTCTATATGTACTCCATCATTTTGAGTGATTGAACAACCATTCTTGAGCACAAGTGATGCCCTTCCAATCACACATGCTCGCTGCTCCAAGGCTCCCTCTCTCCTCAAGTTCCAACATGGTCATGGCCACCTCAAGCACGAAAGCTGAGTACGTCTCTCTCAGCTTTGGAGCTAAGGAAGCAGTTTGGCTTCAGCGAATCATGGCAGAGATGAGTGGGAGTGCAGCAGTTCCACTTCCTATGCGCGTTGACAACCAGAGCGCAATCGCACTCGCCAAGAATCCTGAGCACCATGCACGCACCAAGTTCATTGACATCGCATGTCACTTCATCAGGCATATGGTGCAGGAGGGTGCTATCAAGTTAGAATTCACTCCAACCAGCAAACAGGTCGCTGATTTTTGTACCAAGCTAGTGACCTATGAGAAGCAACAGTTCTGTATGAAGGCATGTGGACTCAGCCCACTCTGACTGCGGAAAAGTGGAAGACTGTTGGAAAAGAAGCCATCTGGCTCAGTTTCAGGTCCACAGGAGCAAGTTCCAAGAAAGTACCAGATGCCTACTCCGATTGTCCATTCGACTTCATCTTTGGAAAGATCAGATGGTAAAATATCTTCGATTCAAGTTTGAGGCCGATCCAACAGTTGGATTGGGAGATATGAATTTTTGTAGTTTCCGGGATCATCGACCACCGATATCCGGGTGACCATGGGCGATGGCTCCATGCCTTAGCCTGACAAAAGAAAACGGTAAAAGGTCTAGGGTCAAGACCTAATAGGAGAAACATTCAAAAAGGTCCTTGGTCTTAGGGTTGCCTTGTCAGAGTGTGCTGACTAGGAAAAAGGTACCTCTCCTTGCTTTTTAAATGAGGTGAGATCCTTATGTGCTAGCCATGGATACATGGCGATTCTGTATGAGATTGTGGGTTATGTAACGACCAGGAGTGTGCCATGAGAGCATTTTCTAGCTCTCTAGGTCGTGTGTGAGTGGTCAGCCTGATTGTTAGGCTGATTTCCTCCATTTTGTGAGATTATGGACTCTAGTGTGTGAGCCTTAGCCTCCATAGCTAACTGGTGTGGCTTGTGAGAGGGCTGATTTGCCCAAGGTCTAGCTCTATATATACTGCATTTGGAGTGATTGAACAACCATTCTTCAGCATAAGTGATGCCCTTCCAATCACACATGCTCGCTGCTCCAAGGCTCCCTCTCTTCTCCAGATCCAATATCTTGAACTTGAAGCTCTCTTCCTTGTAGTGCTCCTCTTTTTGGTAATAATGGCACTCGCCCTTCTTCTTACCTCTCTGATGCCCAGACTGCTGCTGCTGCTAGTTGCGTGAGCCCATGACCATGAATGCTGCTTCACTACTGCTGCTGCTACCATTCCGCTTTGCTGCATTGCGACGCAGTTGTACCTGCACCAGGTGTGTACAGATGAAGTCGGATTGAGAGTCGCCAGGCACTCCAACGTCTCTCGCATCGTGTCATGGCTCGTACGGAGTCCCCTCAGCAAAAGAAGGACGAAGCGCATGTCTTTCACAGGTTTGCCGGCCGCTTTCAACTACTTCGCCAGCTCCTTTACATTGTCAAAGTATGCCTCCATCCCTTTACCACCCTGCATTTTCAACGCCATCATCTTCTCCTCCAAAAGTATTAGGAATGCAGGATCCTTGCTCTCATACTCCTTACATAACGTGTCCCACCCCTCTTCTGCAGTAGTCTTGTAACTCACGTACTGAAGATGCGGGTGGGAGATGGTGTTGACAAAAAGCCTATAGGCCTGCTTGTCCTTCTTCTTCCACTCTCGTATGCCGCCGTTGCAGTTGTAGATGAACTTGCATCTGCTCTACCTTTCTATGGCGTCTTCCCCGCCACCACCTCCACAACGGTCATACCTTTTGCCTCTGGAGGCGAAGCACGCTCGTCGCCGCTCACCACCTCCCACAAGCCCCTTTCCTCGAAAAGGAGGCAGGTACGGATCTCCCAAACTGTGAAGTTGGTGCGTCCTTCTAGCCTCTCGAAGGACTGGGCTGCTGTTACAACGCCTGCTACTGCCATTTTGAGCCTTGGTGATACTCAGCGCTGCCCTTGAGTGGCGGTGCTACCCTTGCTTCTGCTTGTTGGATCTTGAGGAGAGAGGGAGCCTTGGAGCACCGAGCATATGTGATTGGAAGGGCATCACTTGTGCTGAAGAATGGTTGTTCAATCACTCAAAATGATGGAGTACATATAGAGCTAGAGCTTGGGCAAGTCAGCCCTCTCACAAGCTGCACCACTTAGCCATGGAGGCTAAGGCTCACACACTAGAGTCCATAATCACACACAAGGGAGGAAATCAGCCTAGCAATCAGGCTGACCACTCACACACGACCTAGAGAGCTAGAGAATGCTCTCATGGCACACTCCTAGTGGTCACATAACCCACAAACCCATGGAGAATCGCCATGTGTCCATGGCTAGCACACAAGGATCTCACCTCACCTGAAAAGTAAGGAGAGGTACCTTTATCCTAGTCAGCACACTCTGACAAGGCAATCCTAAGACCAAGGTCCTTTTTGGATATTTCTCCCATCAGGTCTTGACCCTGGACCTCTTGCCTTTTTCTTTTCTCAGGCTAAGGCATGGAGCCATCACCCATGCCCACCCAGACATCGACGGTCCATGACCCCCGAAACTTCGAAAATTCATATCTCCCAATCCGACCGTTGGATCGGCCCCTAACTTAGACCGTAGACATTTTGCCACCTGATCTTTCAAATGAAGAAGTTGGATTGGCGATCAGAGCAGGCATCTAGTACTTTCCTGGAACTTGCTCCTGTGGACCTGAAACTGAGCCAGATGGCTCCTTTCCCAACAATCTCCCACTTTGCCGCAGCCATAGTGTGCTGAGTCCACATGCCTTCATGCAGAACTGCTGCTTCTCACGGGTCACTGGCTTGGTGCAGAAATCAGCGACCTGCTTGCTGGTTGGAGTAAATTCCAGCTTGATAGCACCCTCCTGCACCATGTGCCTGATAAAATGATATGCGATATCAATGTGCTTGGTACGTGCATGGTGCTCAGAATTCTTGGCGAGTGCGATTGCGCTCTGGTTGTCGACGCGTACAGGAACTGGAACTGCTGCACTCCCACTCATCTCATCCATGAGACGTTGGAGCCAAACTGCTTCCTTGGCTCCAAAGCTGAGAGATACGTACTCAGCTTCTGTACTCGAGGTGGCCACGACCACCTGCCGCTTGCTGCACCAACTGATGGCCCTACCATTCATGAGGAACACATGTCCAGAGATGGACTTGCGGTCCTCAGGGTTTGAAGCCCAATGTGCATCTGTGTAGCCGATGATGCTGTTGTCATTGCCGTTGAAGGTGATGCTTATGTTGATGGTTCCAGCAAGGTAGCGGAAGATCCGCTTCACTCCCTTCTGGTGCTCCGGTCCGGGATTAGCCATGTGCTGGCTCACAGCACTCACAGCCTGTGCGAGGTCCGGCCTGGTTGCCACCATTAGGTACATGAGAGTGCAGACGGCGCTCTGGTACTTCTGCCGCTCAGCTGCATTTGCTTCTCCATTGAAGCTCACGAGGTACTGCCGCGTCTCCAGCGGTGTGCCGATGGGTTTTGCCTCTGCCATGCCGAACCGCTGCAAAACATCCTTGATGTAGCGGCTCTGCTGCAGCGAGAGAGAGCGTGACTTGCGGTCACGCGTGATCTGGATACCGAGGAAGTATGATACCTCCCCGAGATCAGACATCTGGAAGCGCTCCTGCATGGCTTCCTTGAACTCCTGCAGTGCAGACATGCTGTTGGAAAGGAGGAGCATGTCATCCNTACTGCCGCGTCTCCAGCGGCGTGCCGATGGGTTTTGCCTCTGCCATGCCGAACCGCTGCAAAACATCCTTGATGTAGCGGCTCTGCTGCAGCGAGAGAGAGCGTGACTTGCGGTCACGCGTGATCTGGATACCGAGGAAGTATGATACCTCCCCGAGATCAGACATCTGGAAGCGCTCCTGCATGGCTTCCTTGAACTCCTACAGTGCAGACATGCTGTTGGAAAGGAGGAGCATGTCATCCACATAGACAATGATGATGAGGATCTCATGCTCATGCTGCTAGCGATACACGCTGTAGTCACACTCGCTGCGCTCAAACCCCATGCACTAAAATGCCGCATCCAATTTCTGGTTCCAAGCACGCGACGCTTGCTTGAGACCGTACAGCGACTTCTGCAGCTTGCAGACCAGGTGCTCCTGGCCATCCATGACGAACCCCTCCGGCTGCTCCATGTAGATCTCTTCCTGGAAGTCACCATTCAAGAATGCCGTCTTGACATCCATGTGGTGAACCTCAAAGTCCTCAGCTGCTGCATAAGAGAGAAGCGTGCGCACAGAGGCAAACTTTGCAATAGGGGCAAAAGTTTCTGTGTAGTCGATGCCCTCCTGCTGCGAGTAGCCCTTGGCGACCAGCCTCGCCTTGTACTTTTCCAGGTTACCATCTGCTCCCCGCTTCTTCTTGAACACCCACTTGCACTTGATCACCTTACGTCCTGGTGGACGTTCAGTCAGCTCCCACGTGCCGTTCTCCAGCTGCGACTGTATCTCCTGCTACACGGCTTGCGCCCAATCTGCTGCATCCGGTGCAGCCATGGCCTCATTGTATGACGTTGGCTCATCTGAATCTGCTGCAACTGCGACATTCATCTGTTCTGGTTTCTGCAGCATCCAGAAATGGCCACGCTCACTAGGCTTGTAACGCACCCTAAGAGGGTACCTGCGACCTGGTGCTAGAGCGTTAGCGCGCGGCTGGCGCGGTGCTGCTGGCACAACTGCTGTTGCTGGTGGTGCTACATCTCCCTCTTCTGCTTCTACCGATGAAGCTGCTGTATCTGCAACATCAGACATGGGAGAGTAGAGTGATTCTCCCACTGTCACAGTGGAGGAAGATTTGGGAGAAACTGGGTCAGGAAGAAATTCTACTCCCACTGTCTCCTCAGCTACTGGTTCTGCTGCCTCTTCACACACGATGTTTGTGCCGATGACGTTGCTCTCGTTGAAGACGACATCCCTGGAAATGATGACGTGGCCTGTATCCCTCTCGTAGAGGCGATACGCCTTGCTTGCCACGTCGTAGCCAATCATCAACATCTGTGCACTCTTCGCATCCCACTTTTGCCGCTTTTCCTTTGGCACGTGCATGTGTGCCAAGCTGCCAAACGCGCGAAGATGACCTACGCTCGGCTTCTTGCCGAACCACGCCTCGTACGGCGTCATCTGCTCCAGCGCCTTAGTTGGACTACAGTTCTTGATGTAGACCGCACTGCTCACAACTTCAGTCCAGAAGTCGTAGGTCAGCCGAACCGCGTGTAGCATGGAGCGCGCCGACTCCACAATGGTACGGTTGGCACGTTCTGCTACCCCGTTCTGTTGCGGTGAGTACGGCGCGGTACGCTGCGCCTTGATGCCAGCTGCTGCAAGGTAGTCGTGGAACTCCTTGCTTAGGTATTCTCCACCAAGATCGCTGCGCAGCGCCTTGATCTTCTTGCCNCTCTTTTGCACGCTCCCCTGCTCCAGAGAACGCCTCGCGGTGTTGCTTCCCCTCCAAACATCCGATGCATAACTGCTGCTCAAAGTTAGAGATGGTAGGCAGGTCACGCACCATCTGCTTTGCTTGAAGCTGTTGCAAAGCGCGCATGCCGATGTGGCCGTAGCGCGCATGCCAGATCTCACCATCTGTCGCCTGCACCACTGCTGCAAGACTCTGCTCACGCGGGATCTTGGTCGCCCCCAGCAGGCGGTACATGTCGCCCTCCTTCACCGACTTGGCCAACTCCTCTCCTGTTTCCTTGTTGAGGATGTAGCCATAGTCATCATCGAAGACAACGCGCAGTCCTCTGTTGGTGAGAGAGGACACTGAGAGAAGGTTGAACACAGTATCAGGCACATACAGCACGCCATGGAAAACTCCCACTTCAATGCCACGCGGGGTCTCCAACCACATCTCCATAATCCCAATCCCCTCAGCATACACCACCCGATCATCACCCAAAGCAATCGGCCGAGGAGGAATGGAGAGCAGCTATGTGAACCACTCCTTGTGGTGCGTCAGACTCTTGGTACACCCCGAGTCCTTGTACCACGCCAGATCCGCCTTTTTCTTCTGCGACATGTCAGACTTCGCCATGAAGAGGCGGCCGCGCACCTCCTTGGCGACATTCATATTGCCAAAATGGCACACGCTAGTCTGGTTTTGCTGCTGCTGCTGCTGCTGCCGTTGTTGTGACTGCTGCTGCTGTTGCTGTGGAGATTACTGCTTTTGCTGCTACTGCTGCTGCTCCTTGTGGTCCCTCTTAAACTTGAAGCACTCTTTCTTGTAGTGCCCCTCTTTTTGGCAATAGTGGCACTTGCCCTTCTTCTTGCCTCTCTGCTGCCCGGACTACTGCTGTTGCTGGTTGCGTGAGCCCATGGCCATGAAAGCTGCTTCACTGCTGCTGCCGCCATTGCGCTTTGCCGCATTGCGACGCAATTCCACCTGTACCAGGTGTGTGCAGATGAAGTCGAGGTCGAGAGTTGGCTGGCACTCCAGCGTCTCTCGTACCGTGTCGTAGCTGGTTGGGAGTCCCCTTAGCAAGAGGAGGATGAAACGCGTCTCTTCTTCAGGATTGCCGGCCGCTCTCAGCTGCTTCGCCAGCTCCTTTGCCCTGTCCAGATACGCCTCCATCCCTTCACCACCCTGCATTTTCAGCGCCATCATCTTTTCCTCCAAAAGCATGAGGAATGCAGGATCCTTGCTCTCATACTTCTTGCACAACGTGTCCCACCCCTCCTTTGCAGTAGCCTTGTCACTCACGTACTGAAGATGCGGGTTGGAGATGGTGTTAACAAGCAACCTGTAGGCCTGCCTGTCCTTCTTCTTCCACTCCTCGTACGTCGCTGGTACAGCTGCAGAGGAACCCGCATCAGCTGCACCCTATTGCGGCGTCTTCCCCGCCACCACCTACGCTGCGGTGATGCCTTTTGCCTGTGGAACTGGAGCCGGCTCGTCGCCGCTCACCACCTCCCACAAACCCCTCTCCTCCAAAAGGAGGCGGGAACGGATCTTCCAAAACGTGAAGTTGGCGCGTCCCTCCAGCCTCTCCAAAGGCTGGGCTGCTGTTACAACGCCAGCTGCTGCCATTTTGAGCCTTGATGATGCTCAGCGCTGCCCTTGGATGGCGGCGCTACCCCTGCTTCTGCTGCTGCTTCTGCCATAAATCTGTCTGACAGAAAATGGACTGTAGATACCAGCAGACTGGGAATTTTGTAAAACTGAGCCCACCACTGGAAAATTCAGCTCAAAACCTTTCAGATCGACCCATAAAACAGGGTCATCAACAGCGGATTTTGAAATGTATGCCCTCTTGAAAACAGGGTATGCTTCTGCTCCTACTCCAACTCAGACCAGCCAGTTTGTAAACGGCGTTTCTCCCAAACGAATCAATGGAATGCAAATATTTTTGCAGTAATGGAAAGCTTAGGAAAAATACTACAATTAGCATGTGACACTTTTTAACTTTGACAAAGAAATGAGCGAGTTATGGTCATCACAAGGCGACAGTCTTACTCATAGAGCATAACTCTCAATCCGACCGTTGGATCTTCGCGATCTTGTGCTCGTTGGAAAGCTTGTCTTTTGAAGTAAGACTGTCGCCTAATGATGACCATAACTCTCGCGTTTCTTTGTCAAATGTAAAAAGAAGAGGAAAATACTACAAGATCGCGAGGTGGGAGGTGGTGAGCGGCGACGAGCCGGCTCCAGTTCCACAGGCAAAAGGCATCACCGCAGCGCAGGTGGTGGCGGGGAAGACGCCGTAATAGGGTGCAGCTGATGCGGGTTCTTCTGCAACTATACCAGCGACGTACGAGGAGTGGAAGAAGAAGGACAGGCAGGCCTGCAGGTTGCTTGTTAACACCATCTCCAACCCGCATCTTCAGTACGTGAGTGACAAGGCTACTACAAAGGAGGGATGGGACACGTTTTGCAAGAAGTATGAGAGCAAGGATCCTGCATTCCTCATGCTTTTGGAGGAAAGGATGATGGCGCTGAAAAAACGGGGTTGTGAAGGGATGGAGGCGTATCTGGACAGGGCAAAGGAGCTGGCGAAGCAGCTGAGAGCGGCCGGCAATCCTATGGAAGAGACGCGCTTCATCCTCCTCTTGCTGAGGGGACTCCCAACCAGCTACGACACGGTACGAGAGACGCTGGAGTGCCAGTCTACTCTCGACCTCGACTTCATCTGCACACACCTGGTGCAGGTGGAATTGCGTCGCAATGCGGCAAAGCGCAATGGCGGCAGCAGCAGTGAAGCAGCTTTCATGGCCATGGGCTCACGCAACCAGCAGCAGCAGCAGTCCGGGCAGCAGAGAGGCAAGAAGAAGGGCAAGTGCCACTATTGCCAGAAAGAGGGGCACTACAAGAAAGAGTGCTTCAAGTTCAAGAGGGACCAGAAAGAGCAGCAGCAGCAGTAGCAGCAGCAGAACCAGACTAGCGTGCGCCATTTTGGCAACATGAACGTCGCCAAGGAGGTACGCGACCGCCTCTTCATGGCGAAGTCTGACATGTCGCAGAAGGAAAAGGCGGATCTAGAGTGGTACAAGGACTCGGGGTGTACCAAGAGTCTGACGCACCACAAGGAGTGGTTCACACAGCTGCTCTCCATTCCTCCTCGGCCGATTGCTTTGGGTGATGATCGGGTGGTATATGCTGAGGGGATTGGGATTGTGGAGATGTGGTTGGAGACCCCGCATGGCATTGAAGTGGGAGTTTTCCATGGCGTGCTGTATGTGCCTGATGCTGCGTTCAACCTTCTCTCAGTGTCCTCTCTCACCAACACAGGACTGCGCGTTGTCTTCGATGATGACTATGGCTACATCCTCAACAAGGAAACAGGAGAGGAGTTGGNAGTCTTGCAGCAGTGGTGCAGGCGACAGATGGTGAGATCTGGCATGCGCGCTACGGCCACATCGGCATGCGCGCCTTGCAGCAGCTTCAAGCAAAGCAGATGGTGCGTGACCTGCCTACCATCTCTAACTTTGAGCAGCAGTTATGCATCGGATGTTTGGAGGGGAAGCAACACCGCGAGGCGTTCTCTGGAGCAGGGGAGCGTGCAAAAGAGGTGTTGGAGCTGGTCCACACGGACTTGTGCGGACCGATGCAGACCCAGAGCTTTGGAGGCTCTAGGTATTTTCTCACCTTCATTGATGATTTCAGCTGTTACATTGCTGTGTACTTCCTTTCCTCCAAGGACCAGTGCTTTGACAAGTTCAAGGAGTTCAAGGCCATGGTGGAGAACCAATCTGGCAAGAAGATCAAGGCGTTGCGCAACGACCGCGGTGCAGAGTACCTGAGCAAGGAATTCCAAGACTACCTCGCAGCAGCTGGCATCAAGGCGCAGCGTACCACGCCATACTCGCCGCAGCAGAACGGTGTAGCAGAATGCGCCAATCGTACCATTGTGGAGTCAACGCGCTCCATGCTGCACGCGGCTCGGCTGACCTACAACTTCTGGACTGAAGCCGTGAGTACTGCGGTCTACATCAAGAACCGCAGTCCAACCAAGGCCTTGGAGCAGATGACGCCGTACGAAGCGTGGTTCGGCAAGAAGCCGAGCGTGGGTCATCTTCGCGCGTTTGGCAGCTTGGCGCACATGCACGTGCCAAAAGAGAAGCGGCAAAAGTGGGACGCGAAGAGTGCGCAGATGCTGATGATTGGCTACGACGTGGCAAGCAAGGCGTATCGCCTCTACGAGAGGGATACCGGCCAAGTCATCATCTCCAGGGATGTCGTCTTCAATGAGAGCAACGTCACCGGCACCAACATCGTGTGTGAAGAGGCAGCAGAACCAGCAGCTGACGAGACGGTTGGAGCAGAAATTCTTCCTGACCCAGTTTCTCCCGATCCTTCCTCTACTGTGACAGTGGGAGAAACACTCTACTCTCCCATGTCTGATGTTGCAGATACAGCAGCCTCATCGGCAGAAGCAGAGGAGGGAGATGTAGGACCACCAGCAGCAGCAGTTGTGCCAGCAGCACCGCGCCAGCCACCCGCTAACGCTCCAGTACCAGGTCGCAGGTACCCTCTTAGGGTGCGTTACAAGCCTGGTGAGCGCGACCATTTCTGGATGCTACAGAAACCAGAACAGATGAACGTCGTAGTTGTTGCAGATTCAAATGAGTCAACGTCATACAAGGAGGCGATGGCTGCACCGGATGCAGCAGATTGGGCACAAGCCGTGCAACAAGAGATACAGTCGCAGTTGGACAACGGCAGGTGGGAGCTGACTGAGCAGCCACCTAGACGTAAGGTGATCAAGTGCAAGTGGGTGTTCAAGAAGAAGCGGGGGGCAAATGGTAACCTGGAAAACTACAAGGCGAGGCTGGTCGCCGAGGGCTACTCGCAGCAAGAGGACATCGACTACACAGAAATTTTTGCCCATGTTGCAAAGTTTCCCTCTGTTCGCATGCTCGTCTCTTATGCAGCAGCTGAGGACTTCGAGGTTCACCACATGGATTTCAAGACGGCATTCTTGAATGATGACTTGGAGGAGGAGATCTACATGGAGCACCCATAGGGGTTACTCATGGATGGCCAGGAGCACCTGGTTTACAAGCTGCACAAGTCGTTGTACGGCCTCAAGCAAGCGTCGCGTGCTTGGAACCAGAAGTAGGATGCGGCGTTGCAGTGGCATGGGGTTTGAGCGTAGTGAGTGTGACTACAGCGTCTATCGTTAGAAGCATGGTCATGAGGTGCTCATCATCATCGTCTATGTGGATGACATGCTCCTCTTTTCCAACAGTATGTCAGCACTGTAGGAGTTCAAGGAAGCCATACAGAGCGCTTCCATATGTCAGATCTCCGAGAGGCATCATACTTCCTTGGTATCCAGATCACGCGTGACCGAAAGTCATGCTCTCTCTCGGTACAGTAGAGCCGCTACATCAAGGTTGTTTTGCAGCGGTTTGGCATGGCAGAGGAAAAACCCATCAGCATGCCGATAGAGATGCGGCAATACCTCCTGAGCTTCAATGGAGAAGCAAATGCAGCTGAGTAGCAGAAGTACCAGAGCGCCGTCGGTAGCCTCATGTACCTGATGGTGGCAACCACGCCGAACCTCGCACAGGTTGTTAGCGCTGTGAGCCAGTACATGGCAAACCGTAGACCTAAGCACCAGAAGGTAGTGAAGCGGATCTTCCGCTACCTTGTTGGAACCATGAACATCGGCATCACCTACAACTGCAACAACAACAACATCATCGGCTACACAGATGCAGATTAAGCTTCAAATCCTGAGGACCGTAAGTCCATCTCTGGACATGTGTTCCTCATGAATGGTGGGGCCATCAGCTGGTGCAGGAAGCGGCGGGTGGTCATGGCCACCTCAAGCACGGAAGCCGAGTACGTCTCTCTCAGCTTTGGAGCTAAGGAAGCAGTTTGGCTTCAGCGAATCATGGCAGAGATGAGTGGGAGTGCAGCAGTTCCACTTCCTATGCGCGTTGACAACCAGAGCGCAATCGCACTCGCCAAGAATCCTGAGCACCATGCACGCACCAAGTTCATTGACATCGCATGTCACTTCATCAGGCATATGGTGCAGGAGGGTGCTATGAAGTTAGAATTCACTCCAACCAGCAAACAGGTCGCTGATTTTTGTACCAAGCTAGTAACCTATGAGAAGCAACAGTTCTTTATGAAGGCATGTGGACTCAGCCCACTCTGACTGCGGAAAAGTGGAAGACTGTTGGAAAAGAAGCCATCTGGCTCAGTTTCAGGTCCACAGGAGCAAGTTCCAGGAAAGTACCAGATGCCTACTCCGATTGTCCATTCGACTTCATCTTTGGAAAGATCAGATGGTAAAATATCTTCGATTCAAGTTTGAGGCCGATCTAACAGTCGGATTGGGAGATATGAATTTTTGTAGTTTCCGGGATCATCGACCACCGATATCCGGGTGACCATGGGCGATGGCTCCATGCCTTAGCCTGACAAAAGAAAACGGTAAAAGGTCTAGGGTCAAGACCTAATAGGAGAAACATTCAAAAAGGTCCTTGGTCTTAGGGTTGCCTTGTCAGAGTGCGCTGACTAGGAAAAAGGTACCTCTCCTTACTTTTTAAATGAGGTGAGATCCTTATGTGCTAGCCATGGATACATGGCGATTCTGTATGAGATTGTGGGTTATGTAACGACCAGGAGTGTGCCATGAGAGCATTTTCTAGCTCTCTAGGTCGTGTGTGAGTGGTCGGCCTGATTGTTAGGCTGATTTCCTCCATTTTGTGAGATTATGGACTCTAGTGTGTGAGCCTTAGCCTCCATAGCTAACTGGTGTGGCTTGTGAGAGGGCTGATTTGCCCAAGGTCTAGCTCTATATATACTGCATTTGGAGTGATTGAACAACCATTCTTCAGCAAAAGTGATGCCCTTCCAATCACACATGCTCGCTGCTCCAAGGCTCCCTCTCTTCTCCAGATCCAATATCTTGAACTTGAAGCTCTCTTCCTTGTAGTGCTCCTCTTTTTGGTAATAATGGCACTCGCCCTTCTTCTTACCTCTCTGCTGCCCAGACTGCAGCTGCTGCTAGTTACGTGAGCCCATGACCATGAATGCTGCTTCACTACTGCTGCTGCTACCATTGCGCTTTGCTGCATTGCGACGCAGTTGTACCTGCACCAGGTGTGTGCAGATGAAGTCGGATTGAGAGTCGCCAGGCACTCCAACGTCTCTCGCATCGTGTCATAGCTCGTACGGAGTCCCCTCAGCAAAAGAAGGACGAAGCGCATGTCTTTCACAGGTTTGCCGGCCGCTTTCAGCTATTTCGCCAGCTCCTTTACACTGTCAAAGTATGCCTCCATCCCTTCACCACCCTGCATTTTCAACGCCATCATCTTCTTGTCCAAAAGTATGAGGAATGCAGGATCCTTGCTCTCATACTTCTTACATAACGTGTCCCACCCCTCTTTTGCAGTAGTTTTGTAACTCACGTACTGAAGATGCGGGTGGGAGATGGTGTTGACAAAAAGCCTATAGGCCTGCTTGTCCTTCTTCTTCCACTCTCGTATGCCACCGTTGCAGTTGTAGATGAACTTGCATCTGCTCTACCTTTCTATGGCGTCTTCCCCGCCACCACCTCCACAACGGTCATACCTTTTGCCTCTAGAGGCGAAGCACGCTCGTCGCCGCTCACCACCTCCCAGAAGCCCCTTTCCTCGAAAAGGAGGCAGGTACGGATCTTCCAAACTGTGAAGTTGGTGCGTCCTTCTAGCCTCTCCAAGGACTGGGCTGCTGTTACAACGCCTGCTACTGCCGTTTTGAGCCTTGGTGATGCTCAGCACTGTCCTTGAGTGGCGGTGCTACCCCTGCTTCTGCTTGTTGGATCTTGAGGAGAGAGGGAGCCTTGGAGCACCGAGCATGTGTGATTGGAAGGGCATCACTTGTGCTGAAGAATGGTTTTTTAATCACTCAAAATGATGGAGTACATATAGAGCTAGAGCTTGGGCAAGTCAGCCCTCTCACAAGCTGCACCACTTAGCCATGGAGGCTAAGGCTCACACACTAGAGTCCATAATCTCACACAAGGGAGGAAATCAGCCTAGCAATCNGGCTGACCACTCACACACGACCTAGAGAGCTAGAGAATGCTCTCATGGCACACTCATAGTGGTCACATAACCCACAAACCCATGGAGAATCGCCATGTGTCCATGGCTAGCACACAAGGATCTCACCTCACCTGAAAAGTAAGGAGAGGTACCTTTATCCTAGTCAGCACACTCTGACAAGGCAATCCTAAGACCAAGGTCCTTTTTGGATATTTCTCCCATCAGGTCTTGACCCTGGACCTCTTGCCTTTTTCTTTTCTCAGGCTAAGGCATGGAGCCATCACCCATGCCCACCCAGACATCGACGGTCCATGACCCCCGAAACTTCAAAAATTCATATCTCCCAATCCGACCGTTGGATCGGCCCCAAACTTGGACCGTAGACATTTTGCCACCTGATCTTTCAAATGGTGAAATTGGATTGGCGATCGGAGCAGGCATCTGGTTCTTTCCTGGAACTTGCTCCTGTGGACCTGAAACTGAGCCAGATGGCTCCTTTCCCAACAATCTCCCACTTTGCCGCAGTCATAGTGTGCTGAGTCCACATGCCTTCATGCAGAACTGCTGCTTCTCACGGGTCACTGGCTTGGTGCAAAAATCAGCGACCTGCTTGCTGGTTGGAGTAAATTCCAGCTTGATAGCACCCTCCTGCACCATGTGCCTGATAAAATGATATGCGATATCAATGTGCTTGGTGCGTGCATGGTGCTCAGGATTCTTGGCGAGTGCGATTGCGCTCTGGTTGTCGACGCGTACAAGAACTGGAACTACTGTACTCCCACTCATCTCATCCATGAGACGTTGGAGCCAAACTGCTTCTTTGGCTCCAAAGCTGAGAGATACGTACTCAGCTTCTGTACTCAAGGTGGCCACGACCACCTGCCGCTTGCTGCACCAGCTGATGGCCCCACCATTCATGAGGAACACATGTCCAGAGATGGACTTGCGGTCCTCAGGGTTTGAAGCCCAATCTGCATCTGTGTAGCCGATGATGCTGTTGTCATTGCCGTTGAAGGTGATGCTTATGTTGATGGTTCCAGCAAGGTAGCGGAAGATCCGCTTCACTGCCTTCTGGTGCTCCGGTCCGGGATTAGCCATGTGCTGGCTCACAGCACTCACAGCCTGTGCGAGGTCCGGCTTGGTTGCCACCATTAGGTACATGAGACTCCAGACGGCGCTCTGGTACTTCTGCCGCTCAGCTGTATTTGCTTCTCCATTGAAGCTCACGAGATACTGCCGCGTCTCCAGCGGCGTGCCGATGGGTTTTGCCTCTGCCATGCCGAACCGCTGCAAAACATCCTTGATGTAGCGGCTCTGCTGTAGCGAGAGAGAGCGTGACTTGCGGTCACGCGTGATCTGGATACCGAGGAAGCATGATACCTCCCCGAGATCAGACATCTGGAAGCGCTCCTGCATGGCTTCCTTGAACTCCTGCAGTGCAGACATGCTGTTGGAAAGAAGGAGCATGTCATCCATATAGACAATGATGATGAGGATCTCATGCTCATGCTGCCAGCGATACACGCTGTAGTCACACTCGCTGTGCTCAAACCCCATGCACTGCAATGCCGCATCCAATTTCTGGTTCCAAGCACGCGACGCTTGCTTGAGACCGGACAGCGACTTCTGCAGCTTGCAGACCTGGTGCTCCTGGCCATCCATGACGAACCCCTCCGGCTGCTACATGTAGATCTCTTCCTCGAAGTCACCATTCAAGAATGCCGTCTTGACATCCATGTGGTGAACCTCAAAGTCCTCAGCTGCTGCATAAGAGAGGAGCGTACGCACAGAGGCAAACTTTGCAATAGGGGAAAAAGTTTCTGTGTAGTCGATGCCCTCCTGCTGCGAGTAGCCCTTGGCGACCAGCCTCGCCTTGTACTTTTCCAGGTTACCATCTGCTCCCCGCTTCTTCTTGAACACCCACTTGCACTTGATCACCTTATGTCCTGGTGGACGCTCAGTCAGCTCCCACGTGCCGTTGTCCAGCTGCGACTGTATCTCCTGCTGCACGGCTTGCACCCAATCTGCTGCATCCGGTGCAGCCATGGCCTCATTGTTCTGCTGCAACTGCGACGTTCATCTGTTCTGGTTTCTGCAGCATCCAGAAATGGCCGCGCTCACCAGGCTTGTAACGCACCCTAAGAGGGTACCTACGACCTGGTGCTAGAGCGTTAGCACGCGGCTGGCGCGGTGCTGCTGGCACAACTGCTATTGCTGGTGGTGCTACATCTCCCTCTTCTGCTTCTGCCGATGAAGCTGCTGTATCTGCAACATCAGACATGGGAGAGTAGAGTGATTCTCCCACTGTCACAGTGGAGGAAGGATTGGGAGAAACTGGGTCAGGAAGAAATTCTGCTCCCACTGTCTCGTCAACTACTGGTTCTACTGCCTCTTCACACACGATGTTTGTGCCGATGACGTTCCTCTCATTGAAGACGACATCCCTGGAGATGATGACGTGGCCTGTATCCCTCTCGTAGAGGCAATACGCCTTGCTTGCCACGTCGTAGCCAATCATCAGCATCTGTGCACTCTTCGCATCCCACTTTTGCCGCTTTTCCTTTGGCACGTGCATGTGTGCCAAGCTGCCAAACGCGCGAAGATGACCTACGCTCGGCTTCTTGCCGAACCACGCCTCGTACGGCGTCATCTGCTCCAGCGCCTTAGTTGGACTACGGTTCTTGATGTAGACCGCACTGCTCACAACTTCAGTCCAGAAGTCGTAGGTCAGCCGGGCCGCGTGCAGCATGGAGCGCGCCGACTCCACAATGGTACGGTTGGCACGTTTTGCTACCCCGTTCTGTTGCGGTGACTACGGCGCGGTACGCTGCGCCTTGATGCCAGCTGCTGCAAGGTAGTCCTGGAACTCCTTGCTTAGGTATTCTCCACCGCGATCGCTGCGCAGCGCCTTGATCTTCTTGCCAGTCTGGTTCTCCACCATGGCCTTGAACTCCTTGAACCTGTCAAAGCACTGGTCCTTGGAGGAAAGGAAGTACACAGCAGTGTAACAACTGAAATCATCAATGAAGGTGAGAAAACACCTAGAGCCTCCAAAGCTCTGGGTCTGCATCGGTCCGCACAAGTCCGTGTGGACCAGCTCCAACAACTCTTTTGCACGCTCCCCTGTTCCAGAGAACGCCTCGCGATGCTGCTTCCCCTCCAAACAGCAGATACATAACTGCTGCTCAAAATTAGAGATGGTAGGCAGGTCACGCACCATCTGCTTTGCTTGAAGCTGTTGCAAAGCGCGCATGCCGATGTGGCCGTAGCGCGCATGCCAGATCTCACCATCTGTCGCCTACACCACTGCTGCAAGACTCTGCTCACGCGGGATCTTGGTCGCCCCCAGCAGGCGGTACATGTCGCCCTCCTTCACCAACTTAGCCAACTCCTCTCCTGTTTCCTTGTTGAGGATGTAGCCATAGTCATCATCGAAGACAACGCGCAGTCCTCTGTTGGTGAGAGAGGACACTAAGAGAAGGTTGAACGCACTATCAGGCACATACAGCACGCCATGGAAAACTCCCACTTCAATGCCACGCAGGGTCTCCAACCACATCTCCATAATCCCAACCCCCTCAGCATACACCACCCGATCATCACCCAAAGCAATCGGCCGAGGAGGAATGGAGAGCAGCTGTGTGAACCACTCCTTGTGGTGCGTCAGACTCTTGGTACACCCCGAGTCCTTGTACCACGCCAGATCCGCCTTTTCCTTCTGCGACATGTCAGACTTCGCCATGAAGAGGCGGTCGCGCACCTCCTTGGCGACGTTCATGTTGCCAAAATGGCGCACGCTAGTCTGGTTCTGCTGCTGCTGCTGCTGCTGCTGCTGCCATTGCTGTGACTGCTGCTACTGTTGCTGTGGAGATTGCTGTTTTTGCTGCTACTGCTGCTGCTCCTTGTGGTCCCTCTTAAACTTGAAGCACTCTTTCCTGTAGTGCCCCTCTTTTTGGCAATAGTGGCACTTGCCCTTCTTCTTGCCTCTCTGCTGCCCGGACTGCTGCTGCTGCTGGTTGCGTGAGCCCATGGCCATGAAAGCTGCTTCACTGCTGCTGCCGCCATTGCGCTTTGCCACATTGCGACGCAATTCCACCTGCACCAGGTGTGTGCAGATGAAGTCGAGGTCGAGAGTTGGCTGGCACTCCAGCGTCTCTCGTACCGTGTCGTAGCTGGTTGGGAGTCCCCTCAGCAAGAGGAGGATGAAACGCGTCTCTTCCACAGGATTGCCGGCCACTCTCAGCTGCTTCGCCAGCTCCTTTGCCTTGTCCAGATACGCCTCCATCCCTTCACCACCCTGCATTTTCAGCGCCATCATCTTTTCCTCCAAAAGCATGAGGAATGCAGGATCCTTGCTCTCATACTTCTTGCACAACGTGTCCCACCCCTCCTTTGCAGTAGCCTTGTCACTCACGTACTGAAGATGCGGGTTGGAGATGGTNTTAACAAGCAACCTGTAGGCCTGCCTGTCCTTCTTCTTCCACTCCTCGTACGTCGCTGGTACAGCTGCAGAAGAACCCGCATCAGCTGCACCCTATTGCGGCGTCTTCCCCGCCACCACCTGCGCTGCGGTGATGCCTTTTGCCTGTGGAACTAGAGCCGGCTCGTCGCCGCTCACCACCTCCCACAAACCCCTCTCCTCCAAAAGGAGGCGGGAACGGATCTTCCAAAACGTGCAGTTGGCGCATCCCTCCAGCCTCTCCAAAGGCTGGGCTGCTGTTACAACGCCAGCTGCTGCCATTTTGAGCCTTGATGATGCTCAGCGCTGCCCTTAGATGGCGGCACTACCCCTGCTTCTGCTGCTGCTTCTGCCAGAAATCTATCTGACAGAAAATGGACTGTAGATGCCAGCAGACTGGGAATTTTGAAAAACTGAGCCCACCACTGGAAAATTCAGCTCAAAACCTTTCAGATCCACCCATAAAACAGGGTCATCAACAGGGGATTTTGAAATATATGCCCTCTTGAAAACAGGGTATGCTTCTGCTACTACTCCAACTCAGACCAGCCAGTTTGTAAACGGCGTTTCTCCCAAACGAATCAATGGAATGCAAATGTTTTTGCACCAATGGAAAGCTATGGAAAAATACTACAATTAGCATGTGCTACTTTTTCAATTTGACAAAGAAATGAGCGAGTTATGGTCATCACAAGGCGACAGTCTTACTCATAGAGCATAACTCTCAATCCGACCGTTGGATCTTCGCGATCTTGTGCTCGTTGGAAAGCTTGTCTTTTGAAATAAGACTGTCGCCTAATGATGACCATAACTCTCGCGTTTCTTTGTCAAATGTAAAAAGAAAAGGAAAATACTACAAGATCGCGAGGTGGGAGGTGGTGAGCGGCGACGAGCCGGCTCCAGTTCCACAGGCAAAAGGCATCACCGCAGCGCAGGTGGTGGCGGGGAAGACGCCGCAATAGGGTGCAGCTGATGCGGGTTCTTCTACAGCTGTACCAGCGACGTACGAGGAGTGGAAGAAGAAGGACAGGCAGGCCTACAGGTTGCTTGTTAACATCATCTCCAACCCGCATCTTCAGTACGTGAGTGACAAGGCTACTGCAAAGGAGGGATCGGACACGTTTTGCAAGAAGTATAAGAGCAAGGATCCTGCATTCCTCATGCTTTTGGAGGAAAAGATGATGGCGCTGAAAATGCGGGGTGGTGAAGGGATGGAGGCGTATCTGGACAGGGCAAAGGAGCTGGCGAAGCAGCTGAGAGCGGCCGGCAATCCTATGGAAGAGACGCGCTTCATCCTCCTCTTGCTGAGGGGACTCCCAACCAGCTACGACACGGTACGAGAGACGCTGGAGTGCCAGCCAACTCTCGACCTCGACTTCATCTGCACACACCTGGTGCAGGTGGAATTGCGTCGCAATGCGGCAAAGCGCAATGGCGGCAGCAGTAGTGAAGCAGCTTTCATGGCCATGGGCTCACGCAACCAGCAGCACCAGCAATCCGGGCAGCAAAGAGGCAAGAAGAAGGGCAAGTGCCACTATTGCCAAACAGAGGGGCACTACAAGAAAGAGTGCTTCAAGTTCAAGAGGGACCAGAAAGAGCACCAGCAGCAGCAGCAGCAGCAGAACCAGACTAGCGTGCGCCATTTTGGCAACATGAACGTCGCCAAGGAGGTGCGCGACCGCCTCTTCATGGCGAAGTCTGACATGTCGCAGGAGGAAAAGGCGGATCTGGAGTGGTACAAGGACTCGGGGTGTACCAAGAGTCTGACACACCACAAGGAGTGGTTCACACAGCTGCTCTCTATTCCTCCTCGGCCGATTGCTTTGGGTGATGATCAGGTGGTGTCTGCTGAGGGGATTGGGATTGTGGAGATGTTGTTGGAGACCCCGCATGGCATTGAAGTGGGAGTTTTCCATGGCGTGCTGTATGTGCCTGATGCTGCGTTCAACCTTCTCTCAGTGTCCTCTCTCACCAACACAGGACTGCGCGTTGTCTTCGATGATGACTATGGCTACATCCTCAACAAGGAAACAGGAGAGGAGTTGGTCAAGTCGGTGAAGGAGGGCGACATGTACCGCCTGCTGGGGGCGACCAAGATCCCGCATGAGCAAAGTCTTGCAGCAGTGGTGCAGGCGACAGATGGTGAGATCTGGCATGCGCGCTACCGCCACATCGGCATGCGCGCCTTGCAGCAGCTTCAAGCAAAGCAGATGGTGCGTGACCTGCCTACCATCTCTAACTTTGAGCAGCAGTTATGCATCGGATGTTTGGAGGGGAAGCAACACCGCGAGGCGTTCTCTGGAGCAGGGGAGCGTGCAAAAGAGGTGTTGGAACTGGTCCACACGGACTTGTGCGGACCGATGCATACCCAGAGCTTTGGAGGCTCTAGGTATTTTCTCACCTTCATTGATGATTTCAGCCGTTACACTGCTGTGTACTTCCTTTCCTCCAAGGACCAGTGCTTTGACAGGTTCAAGGAGTTCAAGGCCATGGTGGAGAACCAATCTGGCAAGAAGATCAAGGCGTTGCGCAGCGACCGCGGTGGAGAGTACCTGAGCAAGGAATTCCAAGACTACCTCGCAGCAGCTGGCATCAAGGCGCAGCGTACCGCGCCATACTCGCCGCAGCAGAATGGTGTAGCAGAACGCGCCAATCGTACCATTGTGGAGTCAGCGCGCTCCATGCTACACGCGGCTCGGCTGACCTACGACTTCTGGGCTGAAGCCGTGAGCACTGCGGTGTACATCAAGAACCGCAGTCCAACCAAGGCCTTGGAGCAGATAACGCCGTACGAAGCGTGGTTCGGCAAGAAGCCGAGCGTGGGTCATCTTCGCGCGTTTGGCAGCTTGGCGCACATGCACGTGCCAAAAGAGAAGCGGCAAAAGTGGGACGCGAAGAGTGCGCAGATGCCGATGATTGGCTACGACGTGGCAAGCAAGGCGTATCACCTCTACGAGAGGGATACAGGCCACCTCATCATCTTCAGGGATGTCGTCTTCAATGAGAGCAACGTCACCGGTACCAACATCGTGTGTGAAGAGGCAGCAGAACCAGCAGCTGACGAGACGGTTGGAGCAGAAATTCTTCCTGACCCAGTTTCTCCCGATCCTTCCTCTACTGTGACAGTGGGAGAATCACCCTACTCTCCCATGTCTGATGTTGCAGATACAGCAGCCTCATCGGCAGAAGCAGAGGAGGGAGATGTAGCACCACCAGCAGCAGCAGTTGTGCCAGCAGCACCGCGCCAGCCACCCGCTAACGCTCCAGTACCAGGTCGCAGGTACCCTCTTAGGATGCGTTACAAGCCTGGTGAGCGCGGCCATTTCTGGATGCTACAGAAACCAGAACAGATGAACGTCGTAGTTGCAGCAGATTCAGATGAGCCAACGTCATACAAGGAGGCCATGGCTGCATCGGATGCAGCAGATTGGACGCAAGCCGTGCAGCAGGAGATACAGTCGCAGCTGGAGAACGGCACATGGGAGCTGACTAAACGTCCACCAGGACGTAAGGTGATCAAGTGCAACTGGGTCTTTAAGAAGAAGCGAGGAGCAGATGGTAACCTAGAAAAATACAAGGCGAGGCTAGTTGCCAAGGGCTACTCGCAGTAGGAGGGCATCGACTACACAGAAACTTTTGCCCCTGTTGCAAAGTTTGCCCATGTGCGCACGCTCCTCTCTTATGCAGCAGCTGAGGACTTCGAGGTTCACCACATAAGTGTCAAGACGGCATTCTTGAATGGTGACTTGGAGGAAGAGATCTACATGGAGCAGCCGGAGATGTTCGTCATGGATGGCCAGGAGCACCTGGTCTGCAAGCTGCAGAAGTCGCTGTACGGCCTCAAGCAAGCGTCGCGTGCTTGGAACCAGAAGTTGGATGCGGCGTTGCAGTGCATGGGGTTTGAGCGCAGCGAGTGTGACTACAGCGTGTATCGCTGGCAGCATGAGCATGAGATCCTCATCATCATTGTCTATGTGGATCACATGCTCCTCCTTTCCAACAGCATGTCTGCACTGCACGAGTTCAAGGAAGCCATGCAGGAGCGCTTCCAGATGTCTGATCTCGGGGAAGCATCATACTTCCTCGGTATCCAGATCACGCGTGACTGCAAGTCACGCTCTCTCTCGCTGTAGTAGAGCCGCTACATCAAAGATGTTTTCCAGCGGTTCGGCATGGCAGAGGCAAAACCCATCGGCACGCCGCTGGAAACGCGGCAATACCTCGTGAGCTTCAATGGAGAAGCAAATGCAGCTGAGCGGCAGAAGTACCAGAGCGCCGTCGGCAGTCTCATGTACCTGATGGTGGCAACCAGGCCGGACCTCGCACAGGCTGTGAGCGCTGTGAGCCAGCACATGGCTAATCCCGGACCGGAGCACCAAAAGGCAGTGAAGCGGATCTTCCGCTACCTTGCAGGAACCATCAACATCGGCATCACCTACAACGACAATGACAAGAGCATCATCGGCTACACAGACGCAGATTGGGCTTCAAACCCTGAGGACGGCAAGTCCATCTCTGGACATGTGTTCCTCATGAATGGTGGGGCCATCAGTTGGTGCAGCAAGCGGCAGGTGGTCGTGGCCACCTCGAGTACAGAAACTGAGTACGTATCTCTCAGCTTTGGAGCCAAGGAAGCAGTTTGGCTCCAACGTCTCATGGCAGAGATGAGTGGGAGTGCAGCAGTTCCAGTTCCTGTGCGCGTCGACAACCAGAGCGCAATCGCACTCGCGAAGAATCCTGAGCACCATGCACGCACCAAGCACATTGACATCGTATATCATTTCATCAGGCACATGGTGCAGGAGGGTGCTATCAAGGTGGAGTTTACTCCAAGCAGCAAGCAGGTCGTTGATTTCTGCACCAAGCCAGTGACCCGTGAGAAGCAGCAGTTCTGCATGAAGGCATGTGGACTCAGCCCACTCTGACTGCGGCAAAGTGGGAGATTGTTGGGAAAGGAGCCATCTGGCTCAGTTTCAGGTCCATAGGAGCAAGTTCCAGGAAAGTACCAGATGCCTGCTCCGATCGCCAATCCAACTTCGTCATTGGAAAGATCAGGTGGCAAAATATCTACGGTCCAAGTTTGAGGCCGATCCAACGGTCGGATCGGGAGATATGAATTTTCGATGTTTCGGGGGTCATGGACCGTCGATGTCTGGGTGGGCATGGGTGATGGCTCCATGCCTTAGCCTGAGAAAAGAAAAAGGAAAGAGAACCAGGGCCAAGACCTGATGGAAGAAATATCCAAAAAGGTCCTTGGTCTTAGGATTGCCTTGTCAGAGTGTGCTGACTAGGATAAAGGTACCTCTCCTTACCTTTTAGGTGAGGTGAGATCCTTGTGTGCTAGCCATGGACACATGGCGATTCTCCATGGGTTTGTGGGTTATGTGACCACTAGGAGTGTGCCATGATAGCATTCTCTAGCTCTCTAGGTCGTGTGTGAGTGGTCAGCCTGATTGCTAGGCAGATTTCCTCCCTTGTGTGAAATTATGGACTCTAGTGTGTGAGCCTTCGCCTCCATGGCTAAGTGGTGTGGCTTGTGAGAGGGCTGACTTGCCCAAGCTCTAGCTGTATATGTACTCCATCATTTTGAGTGATTGAACAACCATTCTTCAGCACAAGTGATGCCCTTCCAATCACACATGCTCGCTGCTCCAAGGCTCCCTCTCTCCTCAAGTTCCAACAGAAAGGAGAGACACCTTTTACCTAGTCAGCACACTCTAACAAGATAACCCAAGAATCTAAGACCTTTTTGGATATTTCTCCCATCAAGTCTTCACCCTGGACCTCTTGCCTTTTTCTTTTCAGGCTAAGGCATGGAGCCATCGCCCATGATCACCACGATACTGGTCGTTCATGACCCAAAATACTTTGAAAACTCATATCTCTTAATCCGACTGTTAGATCGGCCTATAACTTGGAGCCTAGACATTTTGCCACCTGATCTTTTCAGTGGTGAAAAAAGATAAAAAGTTTGATTAATTGTCTGGTGGTTTCCTGGAACTTGCTCCTATGAGCCTAAAACTAAGCCAGATGGCTCCTTTCCCAATACTAGATTACTACCGCATGTCACCCATAATGCTCAAAGGGCTTTCTCTCTACCTTGCCTCAAAGGCATTTCTCAAAGAGCTTCTTGCACTTTCCCTCATCCTTGGCCTTACATCCCTCCATCCCATGAGCCATTTTGTACTCCTGCATACCGCGTAGTTTGTTGTCGACCACATGGCCAAATCCCTTGTGCCAAAGCTCAGCATCTGTGTTTTGTCAGTTAGCGGCCATGATGACGGCCTCTGGTGCAACATAAGGCTTAGGAGACTTCGGCTCTTGCAGTAGTCTTTCAAACTGCAACAAGAAGACCAGAATCGACTCTTGCTCGCTCACCCTCATCAAAATCAGCTTTTGAAGGATGAAAACTTGGTTTGCAAGAGCCGTTCATTAGTGTATTCATGCAATCTTCTCATAAGCCTTTGATGCATGTGTGATACCTTGGAGGTGGACATGCTGTGACTCATATGCTGATGTCACAAGAATCAAAATTACCATGTCGTTTTTGACACTCCAAGCTTCATATCGAGCATTTGTTTTTAGAGATTCAACCTCTTCTCCAAGGAGCATCTTCAAGTAGCCAGGCACCCTCATGACAATCTCAAATTGCCGTTCCACAAAAGAAAACCAACCCTTGTGAACTTTGACATCCCATGGTTGACCTCCTCGAGAGTGAGCGTCACGGGTATCGTCATATTGCTTCTCTGCTTGTCTGCTTCTCTGCTTCTCTACTGCGTTGAGGCCAATGTAGGCCAATGTACGTGGTTGTCTGCTACCATTTTAGAAGGTGTAGATCCGTCTTCTATCCCTTAGCTATTGATCACTTCCAAACAAAGGAGAATGCACACCTTTGAACCCAGGTGGTGCCTCCAGGGGTAGAGCTTATCCTTGTTCGGAACCAAGGGTCGTATCTCCAAGGACACAACTTATCCTTGGCCTTTGTTTGCTAAATGCCAGGACCCACCGTTCGAGTTGATGGAGTAGGTGGAGCACATGGAGCTGACGGAGTTGATGGAGCATTTCCGAGCTGGAAGACATAGAGGGCCAGAGAGTGTACAAAAACATGCCTTACAACTAGTCATATTGGACCCACGACCCTTTGTCAACCTGCCTAATGCGACAATCTAGAAAACGGGTTCCGATACAATGGTTCTTGCCGACCGCTCTTGGTGTTGCAACCAAGAGATGATATCACCCTCTGAGCTAAGGTTCCACACTGAGTAGGTCATATGAATCATTTCCTTGTACTGTGTCTTTCGCACCTGCTTACTTTCATGCGACGAGCGAACTCTTCGGGCTTAGACCAACCAATGCTTCTTTCGTGTCTGTCTCTAGTGGATAACCCTGTTAGGAGTCAAAGGTAAGAAATGTACTCAATGACAGGCAACTGACAAGTTCATATAGTCCTACGGGCAGCTTCTAGCCTAGGCACGCAGTGGCTCCTTGGATGAGCCACTTTGGAGGCAATGTGGATTGCATTATCCCCCTTTTCTACATGGCGCTCCCTATGATTGCCAGTTGGCACCAGCCACCAAAGACCTTGGAATGTTCTAAGGTGTCTCTTCCAACCTTCCTGTCCCTCTTTTCGTCAGAAAGAAACTTAGTCACTAGACTGGGATTAGACCCGGTGACCTCTCCCTCCAGAGACAAACTCTGGAATGTCTAAGCCACAAGGACTTGTCATAGGTAGTGTTTGCTGGCTATACTATCCAATTAAGACCAAGGGGACTTCCGCCAAAAGAGTAGTGCATGTCGTCTATCTGGACCAGACTTAGGGAACTTACTCCAAGGGAGCAGTGCATGTCTAGTCCGTCTTCTGGCTGTCCAAATGCCAGCCATGGACAAGGAGCATATCAGGTCAACACATCTCTGCGGCTAGTCCACCATGCGCAGTCGAGTCTAGTTACGTTGGAGTTGGGTGGTTGGGGGTAAGTGTCATATGCCGAGCTACGAGATTAGGAACTTAGTTTGTTCCTAGTGGCCGTGCAAGAAGTAGTACTGGACTTCAGAGCATGTGAGCATAGGAGATCCATCAGATTCTTCTAGGACCTATATGTCAAAGTCTTCGCATACTAGTTTGACGAGTTGCGGATGCCAGTCCAAAAGAACCTGAAGAAGGTGGAAGCTCGTCCCCGGCTCAAGCAGCTCAAGGCAAGCAAAGCGAGTCTTGGCTCATGGTGCATCTAAGATTTACGGCAGATTGCATCTACATGGTAGTAGAGGATTGGTGGGTATCCTCTAGCTTCAAGCTTGGTCTTCCTATTGCCCACCTCTGCCATACGCTAGTTTGTGTCCGCCTAAGGATGGACTTATCCACCTGTGTGCTCCTCAGCATGTCCTATGGTGCCCATTGGGCAGAGCTCCATGATCAAAGCAAGACGCAGTTGTATGCATTTTGGTGGCACTAATGAGGTCGACTGGAATGGGAGGAGTTTGGTGGAGCCGAGGGGAGTTCTACGAAAAACTCATGTGCCTTCACTTGGCCTCAGGTCACTAACTTGTGCTAGATGTTGTGATCACTGATCCGCAGCAACCATCTTTGGGCTGGTAATACATGCAACCGCCGGGAGTGGCCTTGGAGGTGCTTTCCACGAGAACGAGAGGAAATACTTCTAGTAGATGGCTCATCAGGAATGCATGGGATTCATCCTACCCCCTATGGAGACATTTTGTGCGGCTTCTGGGCGGCTTGGCAGGGTATTCCGCATTGTCACCAAGGCTACTTTGCAGTGACTCTGTGCAAATGAAGTAGCATAGGAGTTTACGGGACCAGTACGTGCCCTCCTCAGCCAACACATGGGCGTGATGTTGGATAGAGCACAAGAGCACCAGATCCGGAAAAGCGCGGCTGAGTGGGCAGGAGACCCGACACTTAATGAGGAAGTGATCCCTGCACATCATGTAGTATTCCACTAAGAGGAGGACCTTGTCTTGGCATATATGTGTTTTATCAACCAAGAATAGGCAGCTTTCTAGGAAGGACCGTGTAGTTAGAGTTTCCTCCTTTTCTGGACATTCATCTCCTCATGTATTCTGCCGATGATGTTTAGTTTGTCTTTATTCAGCTTCGTTTGCGTGGAGTCGCTTTCGTGGTCCATTTTTTTTTCATGTACCCTCCTTCATGTTTAGTATGCCTTTAGTGTCCTTCGTTGATCAAGAATCACTTTTGTAGTCCAGCGCTCCTTTGCATACTCTATACTATTTTCAATCATTTCACGAAATCTAATGAATCACCATACTAAACCAAACCATTCCATTGCAGACCAGGCTAGACCACACCACATCATACAATACCACACCATACCATACCATACCATACCATACCATACCATACAAAACAAAATCATACCATACCATACCATACCATACCATACCATACCATACCATGCATACCATATCAAAACATACCATACGAGTGTTGGAACTTGAGGAGAGAGGGAGCCTTGGAGCAGCGAGCATGTGTGATTGGAAGGGCATCACTTGTGCTGAAGAATGGTTGTTCAATCACTCAAAATGATGGAGTACATATAGAGCTAGAGCTTGGGCAAGTCAGCCCTCTCACAAGCCACACCACTTAGCCATGGAGGCTAAGGCTCACACACTAGAGTCCATAATCTCACACAAGGGAGGAAATCAGCCTAGCAATCAGGCTGACCACTCACACACGACCTAGAGAGCTAGAGAATGCTCTCATGGCACACTCCTAGTGGTCACATAACCCACAAACTCATGGAGAATCGCCATGTGTCCATGGCTAGCACACAAGGATCTCACCTCACCTAAAAAGTAAGGAGAGGTAATTTTATCCTAGTCAGCACACTCTGACAAGGCAATCCTAAGACCAAGGACCTTTTTGGATACTTCTCCCATCAGGTCTTGACCCTGGACCTCTTGCCTTTTTCTTTTCTCAGGCTAAGGCATGGAGTCATCACCCATGCCCACCCAGACATCGACGGTCCATGACCCCCGAAACTTCGAAAATTCATATCTCCCAATCCGACCGTTGGATCGGCCTCAAACTTGGACTGTAGACATTTTTCCACCTGATCTTTCCAATGGTGAAGTCGGATTGGCGATCGGAGCAGGCGTCTGGTACCTTCCTGGAACTTGCTCCTGTGGACCTGAAACTGAGCCAGATGGCTCCTTTCCCAACAACGAGACCATACCTGACCATACCATATCATACCATACCATACCATACCATACCATGCCATAGCATATCATACCATACTATACCGTACCATACAATACCATACCATACAATACCATATCACACCATACCATACAAGACCAAATCACACCATACTATATCATACCATACACAACCATACCATACCAGGCCTTCTCATATTATACCATGTTATACCATATCATACCATACCACACCATACCACACCATACCACACCATACCATATGATACCATACCAAAGGATATCCTACCATACCATACCATACCATACCATATCATACCATACCACATCACACCATATTACACCATACCATACCATACCATATCATAACATAACATACCATACCATACCATACCATACCATGCCATACCATACCATGCCATACCATTGTCAACCGGCCAGAGACAAACGGACTAGAAAACAGGTCCGACATAATAGCACCTGCCGTCCGCTCCTAGCATTTCAGCTAGGAGAAGATATCACCCTTAGGATCACGGTTCCACACTGAGCAGTTCTTAGGCAATCACTTGCTAGCAACTGTGTCCACTTAACACTTGGTCAGTTTCGCGCAAGGTGCTAGTCAAACACTAACTCTTGGGGCTTAGACTAACCACTGTCTTCTTTTTACTGTTCCTTAGTTGGACAATTCTGTGAGGAGCATCTAAGGCCAGATTGTGTAATTAGAATGAGGAATGAGCCTGGTAGATTTAGTCCTAGGCCTGGCTTCGAAGGTGTGTGGGTAGTGACACTTTTGGGGAGGTCAATCTACACCACCGCACCAGTCTGCCATTTGGCGCATCCACTGATCGCCAAGTTGCACACTCTCCTCATGCATGGAGAAATGTCTAAGAAACTTCCCCTTTGCTAGAAGGTCAAAAAACCTCCTGCGCATAACAAGGCATGATCGGAGGACCTGTTGTCCCTAAGTCCAAGATGCTATCCATTGCGCTATTCTTCTGGTATCTCGCTTGGACTTGCACCACAAACAAGGTCTGGGGGACTTATTCCAAGGGAGCAGTGCATGCCCAACCTGTCCGTCAAGCCATAGCAGTGGCCATGGGGTATAGAAGAACAACAATCTCTCCCTTGCACCTTAGGCCACCTACTGTGGTAGTTTTTTTTTTGGCATGAACCTGTAGCTCTAGGTTGTGTATGTGCATGTATGTTTTCTTGGTCTTTAGTTCTCATCTCTTGCATCCACCATGCCGACTCCTCGAGCACCTGTAACATGCAAGTCATTGTCTAACGGCTTTCTCAAGAAGTCAGCAAGCATTTTCTTGGTTGAGACATGCTCTAGTTCCACGACAACCTTGGCGATAAGGTCACGTGAGTAGTGGTACCGAATATCGATGTGCTTTGTACGTTGGGAGATCATGTCGTCCTCTGCCATAGCCATGGCACTTAGGTTGTCGATGCGGATGACGGTTGCTTCCTCTTGTTATGCCTTGATCTCATCAAGCAAACTGCGAAACCACTATGTTCCCTTGCACACTTCAGAGAGTGCAACGTACTCTGCCTCAGCAGTAGAAATCAAGACGCAGTCCTGCTTCCTGCTTGCCCACGAGACCGCACTACCATTGAGAAGACAGACAAACCCTGAGGTGGACTTCCTGTCATCAATCCGTCCTCCCCAGTCCGCGTCAGTGTAGCATGTCAGTCGTAGCAAGGTTGATCCTTCTAGATCTCCAAACCGAAGTCCGACGTGCCAAGTCTTTTTTAGGTAGCGAAAAATCCGCTTCACGACTTACCAATGTTCTGGCCCAGGGTTGGCCACAAACCTGCTCACCTGACCTAGTACATAAGTAATGTCAGGTCGTGTTCCCACCATTGCATACATGAGGTTTCCAACGGCGGACTGGTATGGAATGTTTTGCATCTCCCGTCGGTCTGCCTCGTTCCTTGGTGACATGGAGGAGGAGAGCTTGCAGTCAAAGGGCATGGGGGTGCTGACGGGCTTGCAATCCTCCATGTTGTAGCGCTTCAAGATGTCCACGATGTACTTGGTCTGGTTTAGCTCGATGATGCCTGCTTTGCGGTTGCGGTGAACAGCAATCCCGAGGTAGTACTCAAGAGATCCCATGTCCTTCATCTTAAATCTGCCAGCCAAATTTTTCTTGAGGTCCGTGAGGGCCTCCTGCGAGGAAGAACACATGATAAGATCATCCACATACAACGCCACAAGTAGCAAGCCACGTTCGTCCTCCCGCACATTCACGGTAGGATCATTCTTGCAATGTGTGAAGGAGATCTCAGCCATGAAGCTGTCCATCTCCTTGTACCATATCCGTGGGGCCTGTTTGAGCCCGTACAACGCTTTCACCAGCTTGCACACCTTACCCTCAGGTGCTTTGATACCTTCAGGTACCTCCATTAGCACCTCCTTGCCGAGCTTCCCATAAAGGAAGGCTGTCTTCACATCCATCTGATGGATCTCAAGGTCTTTGGCGGCAAGGACCTGATGGAGGCAAACGTGACGACCGGTGCGAAGGTCTCATCGTACTCGGATTCTGCGCGCTGT
>SZWC01001437.1:73796-85857 GCA_023375785.1 Penium margaritaceum | reverse complement strand
TGGTACCTCCATTAGCACCTCCTTGCCGAGCTTCCCATAAAGGAAGGCTGTCTTCACATCCATCTGATGGATCTCAAGGTCTTTGGCGGCAAGGACCTGATGGAGGCAAACGTGACGACCGGTGCGAAGGTCTCATCGTACTCGGATTCTGCGCGCTGTGAGAACCCTTTCGCCACGACTCCTGCCTTGTACTTGTCGATGCTATCATCTTGCTTTTGCTTCCATCTGAGCACCCACTTGGAGCCCACCACGTGAGCATTAGCGAGTCTGTCCACCAGCACCCATGCGCCATTTTCTTCGATGGACGCGGGCTTGCTGTCCACCGCCTCCTTCCACTTGGCCGCATCGGGCCTTGCCAGCGCCTCAGCCACAGTGAGCGGCTCTCCCTCAGCCAAACAAGACCTGCTTAGTCCAATCCAGCTTCCAGTGTCAGCGTCGTACTTTGGAGTTTGTTTTCTTTGTCGTATACTGCAATGTTGCATTGCTGGTGGATGTTTGCCATGTTGTTGCTCCTTTGGTGTCGGCTGCCCCGGAGTCGAATTTTCCTCTTTTGAAGAGCCACTCGCCTCCGAGTTGGTTCGAGAGGCCTCGGACGTCTCCGACTCTGTGTCGGAGCTCGCCGTTGCGTCAGCCTGCGCAGCCGCTCCCCCTGGCACACCGCTCTTCTTCACGACCTGCCACACTGGCACCATTTGCAAGTTTTCATGAGCTTGATCTCCTGACTCTAGCAGCATCAACCACTCTCCCTGTTTTGGAATTTCTGTGGGATCAAGCATCTCTTCCTTGCCTGATTCCCTCTCGTCACTTTTGTGCTCTTGAATCCAGCTTGCCGGCACACTCACCCGCCAAGACCTTTGCCCATGCGGTGCAGCCGAACACTTTCAGGTATGATGCGTCCGTCTTCCCTAACCAAACTTCTTGTGGCATCATCTATTGCTTGCCCTTCTTTCCGCGCCTGCCCAGAGCAGCCGCAAGAGTCAAGTTGACAAGATAGCATGCCGTTCATGCCGCTTCCGCCCAAAACCGCGGTGGAAGCCTTGCATCAAAGAGCATGCTACGCACCATGCCGAGGATGGTCTGATTCATCCGTTTGGCTACACCATTGCTCTCTGGCGTGTAAGGTGTTGTGGGCTGGTGGTTGATCCCATGTTGCCGCAACCAGCCCTTGCATGCCTCGTACTCTCCGCCGTTGTCTCTCCACATCCTTTTGACTTTCTTTCCGGTCTGCCGCTCCACCATGGCGACAAACTCCTGCAAATCTTCTCTGACCTCTCCCTTTGTTTTGAGGAAGAAGATCCACACATTGCGGCTGTGGTCATCTATGAAGGTCAGAAAATACTTGCTACGACCATTTGACGATGTGTGAAAGGGTCCACACACGTCGGTGTGAATCAGGTCAAGGGCTGATTCTGCGTGGCGACCATGACGCTCAAAGCGCGTTCGTTTGGTTTTGCCTTGGATGCAAGGTTCAGACAGGCTGCCACACCCAACCGCATCCTTCTTGTAACCATCCATGCCACAGACCAGCTGTTGCTGCTGAATGACTTGGAGAGTGCTGTTTGCAAAGTGCCCAAAGCGTCTCTGCAACAGATCAGTGTCTTCATCCTTTGCGGTAGAGGTTGCTTTTTCAGTTCTCGTTGGTGTGCTCTCCTGTGTTGGTACCGAGACCACTACTTCCGCTGCACCCGCATGACCCTCGTCTTCCAAGGTCTTTGCTGTCATTGTCTACAATACTTTCAGTTCGTCAACCCGTGGAACCTGTACCATGAGATCTTTGTTGGCATAGAGGACCTTGATGTCCTCGTTCCTGGGGATGACCGCCTTCTTCTGTATAAACACCACTGTCATGTCGTTATCTGTTATCTTTGACACTGACAGAAGGTTTGCCGCAAAGGAAGGCATGCAGACCACGTCACGTAGCCGTAGATCCTTCTCTACACCATTAAGATTGATGCTCACCAACTTGTATCCCACGCCCTTTGCATTGACGACACTGCCATTTGCACATCTGAATCGCCGATCGGTGGGGCCGATGGAGACAAATCCAGCTTGGTCATTGCTGGAGTGATGATCGGTGCCGTAGTCGAGCCCAAAAGCTCCTGGTCTGAGCAGCGCCGCTCCTTTTGTTGGAGGCGTGCTCTATGCCATCATGTTAGTGGCTTCTTTGCCATCCTTTTTGTTGCCTTTGTTCCCATCGCTTCTGCCGTCTTCCTTCTTCGGCGATCTGCACTCTCTTGCCCAATGCCCAGGTTTACCGTAGTTGCAGCAGTTACCCTGTCGCTTGGGAGCCTTGCCGCCATTGTTGCCTCCGCTACCACCATTTCCGCTGCCGCCTTTCTGACCAGAGGCTGACCCTTTGCTCCCGCTGCCACCGTAGCGTGCGGCATCGACTGAGAAGTTAGCCTCACTTCCGCTGCGGCGCATGGCCTCGTTTCGCACGTACTCGGATACTGCCGTGTACGTCAGGTCGTCCTCCTTCCAGCCTCCCATGATGGTGATCATTGGACTCCAGCTCTTCGATAGCGTCATGAGGAAGATCATGGCTTGCATGTTCTCGTCAAGGTCCCAGTTCATCTGGCGAGCCTCGCCAAGGACTCCTTCAAATCCCTGTAGGAAATCGGGGATTGATTCGCCCTCATTCACTCCCATGGTGATCAGCCATTGTAGGATGAATAGTCTGTTCGCGAGGGAGGTGGATTGGTGCACGCGCTTGAGCTTGTCGTAAGCTTCGGAAACCAGCGTGTACCCGGCAATGATGGGAACATACTTCTTGGCTATCGCGTTACTAAAATGACATAATAATACCATCCATGTCTCATGCTCAGATGTGCATTCTGCGGGAACCTGCTCCTCTCCCTTCAATAGCTTGATGAAGCCGCGCACTTTCATCGCCAGCTCAAACTGCCATCTCCAAAGGGGGAAATCAATCTCCTCAAAAATGGGAATTCCTCCCAGGGGTCCAAGACCTTGCGCCAGTGACGTAGCACTCACATTTGCTCCAGTGCTCTGCCCTGTGGTAGCCACTGTTGAGCTTGAGCACTGTCCTGCGGCAGCCCCCACTCCTCCCGATGGGTCAACCATTTTTGTTGCCCTTGTCTGCTTCCCACGTCTCTGCTGCGTTGAGGCCGATGTAGGCTGATATTAGCTGATATCTGCTACCGGTTTTAGGATGCAGATCCGTTGCTTACCTCTCTAGCCGACGTTCACCTGTAGACAGAGAATACATCTACACCAACACACCCAGGGTCTTGCCTCCAAGGGCAGAGCTTGTCCTGGTCGGGACACAAGGGTCGTGCCTCCAAGGGCCGAGCTTGTCCTTAGTCCCTGTCTGCTAAGTGCAGACCTAGCCGTTAGAGCTGATAAAGCCGATGGAGCTGATGGAGCTGATGTGTGCACTTGGAGAGAACGTACCTCACTTGAGCGAAGCGTGCCTTACAACTGGTCAATGTGGGCCCATAACCCTCTTGTCAACCGGCCTGAGGCAAACGGACTAGAAAACAGGGTCGACACAATAGCACCTGCCGTCCGCTCCTAGTATTTTAGCTATGAGAAGATATCACCCTCGGGATCACGGTTTTACACTGAGCAGTTCCTAGGCAATCACTTGCTACCAATTGTGTCCTCTTAAGACTTGGTCACTTTCGCACGAGGTGCTAGTCAAAGACTAACTCCTGGGGCTAAGACTAACAAGTGTCTTCTTTATACTGTTCCTTACTTGGACAACTCTATGAGGAGCATCTAAGGCCAGATTGTGTAACTAGAATGAGGAATGAGCCTGGTACATATAGTCCTAGGCCTGGTTTCTAAGGTGTGTGAGTAGTGACACTTTAAGGGTGGTCACTCCACACCACCTCACGAGTCCGCCAATTGGCGCATCCACTGACCGCCAACTCGCGCACTCTCTTCATGCATGGAGAAATGTCTAAGAAACTTCCCTTGTGTTAGAAGGTCAAAAACCCTCATGCAGACATCAAGACTCGATCGAAGGACCTGTTGTCCCTAAGTCCACCATGCTATCCATTGCGCTACACTTCTGGTGTCTCGCTTGGACTTGCACCACGAACAAGGTCTGGGAGACTTACTCCAAGGGAGCAGTGTATGCCCAACCTGTCCGTCATGCCATAGCAATGGCCATGGGGCATAGAAGACCAACAACCATACCATACCATACCATACCATACTTTACCATACCATACCATACCATATCATACCACACCATACCATATCATACCATACCATACGATACCATACCATACCAAACCATGCTATACAATAACATAGAGTACCATGCCACTCGTATGGTATGGTATGGTATGGTATGGTATGTATGGTTTTGTTTGATATTCTTTGTATGGTATGGTATGGTATGTATGGTTTTGTTTGATATTCTTTGGTACTGTACTGTAATGTACAGTACCAAAGAATATCAAACAAAACCATACATACCATACCATACCATACCATACCATACCATACCATACCATATCATACCATACCATACCATTCCATACCATACTATACCATACCATACCATACCATGCCATAACTTATCATACAATATCATAACATAGCATACCATAATGTATGGTTTTGTTTGATATTCTTTGGTACTGTACATACCATACCATACATTCTTTGGTACTGTACATACCATACCAAAACCATACATACCATACCATAACAGTTTGATATTCTTTGTATGGTATGGTATGGTATGTATGGTTTTGTTTGAAATTCTTTGGTACTGTACATTACAGTACAGTACCAAAGAATATCAAACAAAACCATACATACCATACCATACCATACCATACCATACCATATCATACCATACCATACCATTCCATACCATACCATACCAAACCATACCATATCATATCATACCAAACCATACAATACCATACCATGCCATACCATACAATGTCATACCGTATCATACCACACCATACCATACCATACCATATCATACCATACCATACCATACCATATCATACCATACCATACCATTCCATACCATACCATACCAAACCATACCATATCATATCATACCAAACCATACAATACCATACCATGCCATACCATACAATGTCATACCGTATCATACCACACCATACCATGCCATACCATAGAGGACTTAAGGCGCAATGGTTTTGTGGTTGATGATGTATCGGCTCAAGCAGCCTTTGCACTCCTTGTACTATTGGAACAGGAGGAGACAGCGAGTCTTGGAGCAGAGAGTATGTGGGACTGGAAGGACATCACTTGTGCTGAAGAATGGTTGTTGAATCACTCAAAATTATGGAGTACATATAGAGCTAGAGCTTGGGCAAGTCAGCCCTCTCACAAGCCACACCACTTAGCCATTGAGGCTAAAGCCCACACACTTGAGTCCATAATCTCACAAAAGGGAGGAAATCAGCCTAGCAATCAGGTTGACCACTCACACACCACCCACAGAGCTAGAAAATGCACTCATGGCACACTCCTAGTGGTTACATAACCCACAATCCCATGGAGAATTGCCATGTGTCCATGGCTAGCACACAAGGATCTCACCTCACCTAAAAATAAGGAGAGGTACCTTTTCCTAGTCAGTACACTCTGACAAGGCAACCGAAGAATCTAGGACCTTTTGCATATTTCTCCCATCAGGTCTTGACCCTGGATCTCTTGCCTTTTTCTTTTCTCAAGCTAAGGCATGGAGCGATCACCCATGGTTTCCCAGATATCAGCGGTCAATGACCGCGGAAACTACAAAAACTCATATCTCCCAATCCTACTGTTGGATTGGCCCCAAACTTGGACCTGGACATTTTGCCACCTGATCTTTCCAATGATGAAGCTCGATTGACAATCGAAGTACGCATCTGGTAGTTTCCTGGAACTTGCTCTTGTGGACCTGAAACTGAGCCAAATGGCTCCTTTGCCAGCAATCTCCCACTTTGCCACAGTCAGAGTGGGCTTAGTCTACATGCCTTCATGCAGAACTGCTCCTTCTCAAGGGTCACTACTTTGGTGCAGAAATCAGGAACCTATTTGTTGGTTGGAGTAAACTCAAGCTTGATAGCACCCTCCTGTACCATGGGCCTGATGAAATGATATGCGATGTGAATGTGCTTGGTGTGTGCATGGTGCTCAAGATTCTTGGCAAGTGCGATTGCGCTCTGGTTATCGACGCGTACAAAAACTGGAACTGCTGCTCTTCCACTCATTTGTGCCATGAGACGCTGAAGCCAAACTACTTCCTTGGCTCCAAAGTTGAGAGAGACATACTCACCTTCCGTGCTTGAGGTGGCCACGACCACCTGCTGCTTGCTGCACCAGCTGATGGCCGCACAATTCATGAGGAACACATGTTTAGAGATGGACTTGCGATCCTCAGGGTTGGAAGCCGTATCTACGTCTCTTTAGCCGATGATGCTGTTGTCATTGCCATTATAGGTGATGTGGATGTTGATGATTCCAGCAAGGCAGCGGAAGATCTGCTTCACTGCCTGCTGGTGCTCAGGTCCGGGATTTGCCATGTGTTGGTTGACAACGATAACAGCCTGTGCAAGGTCCGGCCTGGTTGCAACCATCAGGTACATGAGGCTGCTGATGACGCTCTGGTACTTCTGCCGCTCAGCTGCATTTGCTTCTCCATTGAAGCTCACGAGGTACTATCGCGTCTCCATCGGCGTACCGATGGATTTTACCTCTACCATGCCGAACTACTGCAAGACATCCTTAACATAGCGGCTCTGCTGCAATGAGAGAGAGCGTGATTTGCGGTCACGCTTGATCTGGATACCGAGGAAGTATGATGCCTCCCCGAGATCAGACATCTACAAGCATTCCTACATGACCTCCTTGAACTCGTGTAGTGCAGACATGTTGTTCGAAAGGAGGAGCATGTCATCCACAGAGACGATGATGATGAGCACCCCATGACCATGCTGCCAGCGATAGACGCTGTAGTCACACTCATTGCGTTCGAACCCCATGCACTGGAATGCCGCATCCTACTTCTAGTTCCAAGCACGCGACGCTTACTTGACGCGGTACAGTGACTTTTGTAGCTTGCAAACCAGGTCCTCCTAGCCATCCATGATAAACCCCTCCGGTTGCTCCATATAAATCTCCTCCTCTTGCTCACCATTGAGGAACGCTGTCTTGACGTCCATGTGGTGGACCTCAAAGTCCTCTGCTGCTGCATAGGAAAGGAGCGTACGCACAGAGGCAAACTTTACAACAGGAGCGAAGGTTTCCGTGTAGTCGATGTCTTCATGCTACGAGTAGCCCTTGGCGACCAGCATGGCCTTGTACTTTTCCAGGTTGCAATCTGCTTCCCGCTTCTTCTTGAACACCCACTTGCACTTGATCACCTTGCGTCCAGGTGGACGCTCTGTCAGCTCCCACGTGCCATTGTCGAGCTGGAATTGTATCTCCTGCTGCACAGCTTGTGCCAAGTCTGCTACATCTGGTGTCGCTCTGGCCTCTTTGTAAGACGTCCGCTCATCAGAGTCTGCGGCAATTGCAACGTTCATCCGGTCTGGTTTCTGGAGTATCCAGAAATGCCCGTGCTCACCAGGTTTATAGCGCACCCTGAGAGGGTACATCCGACCTGGTACTGGAGCGTTAGCAGGCGGTTGACACGGTGCTGCCGGCACAACTTCTCCTGTTGATGATGGTGTATCTTCTTCCTCTGCTTCTGCTGATGAGGCCGCTGTATTTGCTGCATCAGACATGGGAGAGTAGACTAGTTCTCTCACTATCACACTGGAGGTTGGATCACGAGAGACTGCATCCAGAAGAATAAGTGCTCCCACTGCTTCGTCAGCTGCTGCTTCTGCTGTCTCTTTACAGAAAATGTTGGTGCCTATAACGTTGCTCTTATTGAAGACGACATCCCTGGAGATGATGACATGGCCTATATCCCTCTCGTAGAGGCGATACGCCTTGCTTGCCACGTCGTAGCTAATCATTAGTATCTACGCGTTCTTCGCGTCCCACTTTTGCCGCTTCTCCTTTGGCACGTGCAGGTGCGCCAAACTGCCAAACGCACGAACATGATCCACGCTCGGCTTCTTGCCAAACCACGCCCCGTACGGCGTCATCAAGAACCGTTGCTGGATGCCTGCTGCTGAAAGGTAGTCCTGGAACTCCTTCCTCATGTACTCTCCACCGCGGTCACGGCGCAGCGCCTTGATTTTCTTGCTAGTCTGGTTCTCCACCATGGCCTTGANGAACACCCACTTGCACTTGATCACCTTGCGTCCAGGTGGACGCTCTGTCAGCTCCCACGTGCCATTGTCGAGCTGGAATTGTATCTCCTGCTGCACAGCTTGTGCCAAGTCTGCTACATCTGGTGTCGCTCTGGCCTCTTTGTAAGACGTCCGCTCATCAGAGTCTGCGGCAATTGCAACGTTCATCCGGTCTGGTTTCTGGAGTATCCAGAAATGCCCGTGCTCACCAGGTTTATAGCGCACCCTGAGAGGGTACATCCGACCTGGTACTGGAGCGTTAGCAGGCGGTTGACACGGTGCTGCCGGCACAACTTCTCCTGTTGATGATGGTGTATCTTCTTCCTCTGCTTCTGCTGATGAGGCCGCTGTATTTGCTGCATCAGACATGGGAGAGTAGACTAGTTCTCTCACTATCACACTGGAGGTTGGATCACGAGAGACTGCATCCAGAAGAATAAGTGCTCCCACTGCTTCGTCAGCTGCTGCTTCTGCTGTCTCTTTACAGAAAATGTTGGTGCCAATAACGTTGCTCTTATTGAAGACGACATCCCTGGAGATGATGACATGGCCTATATCCCTCTCGTAGAGGCGATACGCCTTGCTTGCCACGTCGTAGCTAATCATTAGTATCTACGCGTTCTTCGCGTCCCACTTTTGCCGCTTCTCCTTTGGCACGTGCAGGTGCGCCAAACTGCCAAACGCACGAACATGATCCACGCTCGGCTTCTTGCCAAACCACGCCCCGTACGGCGTCATCAAGAACCGTTGCTGGATGCCTGCTGCTGAAAGGTAGTCCTGGAACTCCTTCCTCATGTACTCTCCACCGCGGTCACGGCGCAGCGCCTTGATTTTCTTGCTAGTCTGGTTCTCCACCATGGCCTTGAACTCCTTGAACCTGTCAAAGCACTTGTCCTTGGAGGAAAGGAAGTACAGAGCAGTGTAACGGTTGAAATCATCAATGATGGTGAGAAAACACCTACAGCTTCCAAAGCTCTGGAACTGCATTGGGCCACACAAGTCTGTGTAGACCAGCTCCAGCACCTCCTTCGTGCGCTCTCCTGCTCCAGAGAATGTGTCGTGATGCTGCTTCCCTCCTTAACAGCCGATGCACAATTGCTGCTCAAAGTTAGAAATGGTGGCCAAGTCATACACCATCTGTTTCATTTGAAGTTGCTGTAAAATGCGCATGCCGAGGTGGCCATAGCGCGCATACCAGGTATTGCCATCTGTGGCTTGCACCACCGCTGCAAGGCGCTGCTCGCGCGGGATCTTGGTCGCCCCAACAGGCGGTACATATCGCCTTCTTTCACCGACCTGGCCAACTCCGATCCTGTTTCCTTATCAAGGATGTATCCATAGTCATCATCAAAGACGACGCGCAGTCCTGTGTTGGTGAGAGAGGACACTGAGAGAAGGTTGAACGCAGCATCAGGCACATACAGCACGCCATGGAACACTCCCACTTTAATGCCACATCGGATCTCCAACTACATCTCCAAAATTCCAATCCCCTCAGCATACACCACCCGATTTGGGTGATTATCGAATCACCCAAAGCAATCGGACGGGGGGGAATGGAGAGCAGCTATGTAAACCACTCCTTGTGGTGCGTCAGACTCTTAGTATATCTTGAGTCCTTGTACCACGCAAGATTCGCCTTTTCCTTCTGCGACATGTCAGATTTTGCCATGAAGAGCCGTCGTGCACCTTGGCAATTTTCATGTTGCAAAACTGACGCACACCAGTCTGGTTCTGGTGCTGCTACTGTTGCTGACGTTACTGTGAGTGCTGGTGCTGTTGCTGTGGAGATTGCTGCTTTTGCTGCTGCTGCTGCTCCTTCTAGTCCCTCTTGAAGTTGAAGCACTCTTTCTTGTAGTGCCCCTCTTTCTGGCAATAGTGGCACTTGCCCTTCTTCTTGCCTCTTTGCTCCCCAGTCTGCTACTACTGTTGGTTGCATGAGCCCACGGCCATGAATGCTGCTTCATTGATGCTACTCGCGCCATTGTGTTTTGCGGCACAGCAACGCAGTTCTACCTGCACCAGGTGTGTGCAAATGAAGACGACATGTCGCGAAGGAGGTGCGCGACCGCCTCTTCATGGCGAAGTCTGACATGTCCCAGAAGGAAAAGGCGGATCTGGCGTGGTACAAGGACTCAACGTGTACCAAGAGTCTAACGCACCACAAGGAGTGGTTCACGCGGCTGCTCTCCATCCCCCCTTGTCCAATTTCTTTGGGTCATGATCGGGTTGTGTATGCTTAGGGGATTCGGGATGTGGAGATGTGGTGGGAAACTTCACGTGGCATTGAAGTGGGAGTGTTTCATGGCGTACTGTACGTACTTGATGCTGCATTCAACCTCCTCTCAGTCTCCTCTCTTACACTAAAGGACTGCGCGTCGTCTCTGATGATGGTCGGTGAAGGAGGGCGGCATGTACTGCCTGCTGGGGGTTACCAAGATCCCGCATGAGCAGAGCCTTGTAGTAGTGGTGCATGCGACAGATGGCAAGATCTGGCATGCGCGCTACGGCCACATCGGCATGCGCGCTGTGCAGCAACTTCAAGCAAAGCAGATGGTGCGTGACTTGCCTACCATATCTCACTTTGAGCAGCAGTTGTGCATCGGCTGTTTGGAGGGAAAGAAGCAGCGGGAGGCGTTCTCTGGAGGAGGGGAACGTGCGAAGGAGGTGTTGGAGCTGGTCCACACGGACTTGAGTGGACCGATGCTGACCCAGAGCTTTGGAGGCTCTAGGTATTTCCTGACCTTCATTGATGATTTCAGCCGTTACTCTGCTGTGTGCTTCCTTCCTTCCTAGAACTAGTGCTTTGACAGGTTCAAGGAGTTCAAGGCCATGGTGGAGATCCAGACTGGTAAGAAGATCAAAGCGTTGTGCATCGATCGCGGTAAGGAGTATTTGAGGAAGGAGTTCCAGGACTACCTCGTAGCAACTCGTATCAAGGTGCAGCGTACCGCGCCGTACTCACCGCACCAGAACGGTATAGCGGAACGCGCCATTCGTACCATTGTGGAGTCAGCGCACTCCATGTTGCACGCGGCTCGGCTGACCTACGACTTCTGGGCTGAAGCGGTGAGCACAGCGGTCTACATCAAGAACCGTAGTCCAACTAAGGCGCTGGAGCAGATGACACCGTACGAGGCGTGATTCGGCAAGGAAACCGAGTGTGGGTCATCTCCAAGCATTTGGCAGCCTCGCACACATGCACGTACCCTAGGAGAAGCGGCAAAAATGGGACGCAAAGAGTACGCAGATGCTGATGATTGGCTATGACGTTGCAAGCAAGGCCTATTACCTCTACGAGAGGGATACTGGCCAGGTCATCATCCCTAGGGATGTCGTCTTCAACGATAGCAACGTCATCAGCACCAACATTGTCTGTAAAGAGGCAGCAGAACCAGCAGCTGACGACATTGGGAGCAAAAATCCTTCCTGACCTAGTCTCTCCTGATCCCTCCTCTACTGTGACAGTGGGAGAATCACTGTACTCTCCCATGTCTGATGCAGACGATACAGCAGCCTCATCCGCAGAAGCAGAGGAGGGAGAAATAGCACTTCTAGCAACAGCAGTTGTGCCAGCAGCACCGCACCAGCCGCCCGCTAACGCTCCACCACCAGGTCGTAGATACCCTCTTAGGATGCGTTACAAGCCTGGTGAGCGCGGCCATTTCTTGACGCTACAGAAACCAGAATAGATGAATGTCGCAGTAATAGCAGATTCAAATGAGCCGACATCATACAAGGAAGCCATGGTTGTACCGGATGTAGCACATTGGGCGCAAGCCCTGCAGCAAGAGATAGAGTCGCAGCTGGACAACGGC
>SZWC01001437.1:62464-73776 GCA_023375785.1 Penium margaritaceum | reverse complement strand
GAGGCCATTTCTTGACGCTACAGAAACCAGAATAGATGAATGTCGCAGTAATAGCAGATTCAAATGAGCCGACATCATACAAGGAAGCCATGGTTGTACCGGATGTAGCACATTGGGCGCAAGCCCTGCAGCAAGAGATAGAGTCGCAGCTGGACAACGGCACGTGGGAGTTGACTGAGCGTCCACTTGGACGGAAGGTGATCAAGTGCAAGTGGGTGTTCAAGAAGAAGCGAGGAGCAGATAGTAACCTGCAAAAGTACAAGGCCAGGCTGATCGCCAATGGCTACTCGTAGCAGGAGGGCATCGACTACACAGAAACATGTGCCCCTATTACAAAGTTTGCCTTTGTGCGTATGCTCCTCTCTTATGCAGCAGTTGAGGACTTCGAGGTTCACCACATGGATGTCAAGACGGCATTCTTGAATGGTGACTTGGAGGAGGAGATCTATATGAAGCAGCCGGAGGGGTTCGTCATGGATGGCTAGGAGCACCTGGTTGGCAAGCTACAGAAGTCGCTGTACGGCCTCAAGCAAGCATCGCGTACTTGCAACCAGAAGTTAGATGCGGCGTTGCAGTGCATGGGGTTTGAGTGCAGCGAGTGTGACTAGAGCGTATATCGCTCGCAGCATGAGCATGAGGTCCTCGTCATCATTGTCTTTCTGGATGACATGCTCGTTTCCAACAGCATGTCTGCATTGTAGGAGTTCAAGGACGCCATGTAGGAGCGCTTCCAGATGTCTGATCTCGGGGAGGCGTCATACTTCCTCGGCATCCGGATCACGCGTGACCGCAAATCACGCTCTCTCTCTTGCTAGAGCAGAGTCGCTACATCAAGGATGTCTTGCAGCGGTTTGGCATGGCAGAGGCAAAACCCATCGGCACGCCGCTGGAGACCTGTTAGTACCGTGTGAGCTGCAGTGGAGAAGTAAATGCAACTGAGTGGCAGAAGTAGCAGAGCGCCGTCGGCAGCCTCATGTTCCTGATGGTGGCAACCATGAGCCAGTACATGGCAAACCTCGGACCTGAGCACCAGAAGGCAGTGAAGCGAATCTGCCGATACCTTGCTGGAACCATCAACATCGGCATCACCTACAACGGCAATGACAACAGCATCATCGGCTACATAGATGCAGATTGGACTTCAAACCCTGAAGACCACAAGTCCATCTCATGACATGTATTCCTCATGAATGGTGGGGCCATCAGCTGGTGCAGCAAGTAGTAGGTGGCCGTTGCCACCTCAAGCACGGAAGCTGAGTACGTCTCTCTCGGCTTTGGAGCCAAAAAAGCAGTTTGGCTTCAGCGTCTCATGGCAGAGATGAGTGGGAGTGTAGTAGTTCTAGGTCCTATGCGCATCGACAACCAGAGCGCAATCGCACTCGCCAAGAATCCTGAGCACTATGCACGCACCATGCACATTGACATCGCATATCATTTCATCTGGCATATGGTGCAGGAGGGTGCCATTATGTTGGAGTTTACTCCAACCAGCAAGTGGGTCGCAGATTGCTACACCAAGCCAGTGACCCGTGAGAAGCAGCATTTCTGCATGAAGGCATGTGGACTCAGCCCACTCTGACTGCGACAAAATGGGAGATTGATGGAAAAGGAGCCATCTGGCTTAGTTTCAGGTCCACCGGAGTAAGTTCGAGGAAAGTTCCAGATAGATACTCCGATTGTCAATCTGACTGTAGCGTTGGAAAGATCAGGTGGCAAAATGTGTACGGTCCAAGTTTGAGGCCGATCCAACGGTCGGACTGGGGGATATGATTTTTCAAAGTTTCGGGGGTCATGGTCCGCCGATGTCTAGGTGGCCATGGGTGATAGCTCTATGCCTTAGCCTGAGAAAAGAGAAAGGCAAGAGGTCCAGGGTAAAGACCTGGTGGGAGAAATGTCCAAAAAGGTCCTAGATTCTTGGGTTGCCTTGTCAGAGTGTGCAGACTAGGAAAAAGGTATCTCTCCTTACTTTTTAGGTGAGGTGAGATCCTTGTGTGCTAACCATGGATACATGGCGATTCTCCATGAGATTGTGGGTTACGTGACTACTAGGAGTGTGCCATGAGAGCATTTTCTAGCTCTCTAGGTCGTGTGTGAGTGGTGAGCCTGATTTCTAGGCTGATTTCCTCCCGTGTATGAGATTATGGACTCTAGTGTGTGAGCCTTAGCCTCCATGGCTAAGTGGTGTGGCTTGTGAGAGGGCTGACTTGCCCAAACTCTAGCTCTATATGTACATCATTTTGAGTGATTGAAAAACCATTCTTCAGCACAACTGATACCCTTCCTATCACACATGCTCGCTGCTCCAAGGCTCCCTCTCTCCTCCAGATCCTACACCTTTCTAGCAAATCAAGGGTCGTGCCTTGAAGGACAAAGTTTATCGTGGTTAGGGCCCAAAGATTGTACCTCTAAGGGTAAACTTGTCCGTGATCCTTGTTTGTTAACTGCCAGCACTCAGGATTGGACCTGCTGGAGCTGATGGAGCTCATACGTGCTGCAAGACGGTTTTGCGTGAGGAGTTAACTCCTGGTACTTACACTGACCTATGCTTCTTTAGGGTCCGCCTCTCGTGGATAATTCTTCGAGGATTCTAATAGGTGAGATCTGTACTATATCAGCGGCAGTTCACAAGTAATTATAGTCCTAGAGCTTGCCTCCAGCCTAGGCGCATAATGACTCTGTGCATGAGTCATTTTTTGAGCAATCAAGATTGGATCATCCCTGTGCTTATATGGCACTTTGTGTGAGTGCCATGTGGCGCCAACTAGTGAGGAGCTTGAAAAATTCTAAGATGTCTCTAAGAGCTATCATGTCCCCCTTTTGGTCTAAAAGAAAATTAGTCACTTGGCTTGGATTTGACATAGTTGCTCTAGAGACTTACAGCGGAACATGTCAGAGAGAAGGAGTAGTCCTAGGTAGTTTTTACTAGCTTTAGTATCCACTTTAGACCAAAACGATTTTCTCCAAAGGAGCAGTACATACCTTGTCTATCTTGACCAGACAGGGGATTTACTCCAAGGGGGCCGTACATGCCTAGTCTATCCTGTGCCTATCCAAATCTCTGCTATGGATAGAAGGTGAATAGAGCCTATTGCTTAGTGTGCGTAGTGCCTGTTTCTCTGGGCTCACAGGGAATTCTTTCAGCTACAGTACGCATCGTAAATACCTCCAGACTTGCTCGTCAAATTGGCGTAATCATGCCGTCCACCACTCAGAGGGGCCTTTCAAGTGCGTGAGGTGTTGAAGCTGTTGTGTAAGGCACTCACACAGGAAAGTATATGCTACTAGTACGTCAAGGTCTTCTATGATTGTGTATACCTCCTCTATGTGGTGTATTACTGTGTCAAGCTACTCCCTACAAAATGCCTCCATCCCCATGAAAGTTACCTCCAATACCACTATTCCATCCATCACATGCGCCTACTAGGCTTTCTCGAACTCGCCCAACACAAGAAGGATAATACTATTGGAACTTGCAGGGATTAATCTCCAAACCAACCGATGCCAAACCAGCTTGTATTGTAGCAAAGCTTACCTTGAGCTCGCAAGAAGTCCCCACTAATAATGTCTTGTCTCGGTAAGCTCGCTCCTGCCTCCCACCCTCCATCGTCATCTCTGTTGTCTCGATAGCGTCCTACTGGACCAACACGTATAAGAATTGTCTGATGGGGTCGCCTTGCTTGAACCCTCTTTGGTCCACAGTATATTGGCCCATACTACTTCCTTGTTATAGAGGATTGTTGGAACTTGAGGAGAGAGGGAGCCTTGGAGCAGCGAGCATGTGTGATTGGAAGGGCATCACTTGTGCTGAAGAATGGTTGTTCAATCACTCAAAATGATGGAGTACATATAGAGCTAGAGCTTGGGCAAGTCAGCCCTCTCACAAGCCACACCACTTAGCCATGGAGGCTAATGCTCACACACTAGAGTCCATAATCTCACACAAGGGAGGAAATCAGCCTAGCAATCAGGCTGACCACTCACACACATCCTAGAGAGCTAGAGAATGCTCTCATGGCACACTCCTAGTGGTCACATAACCCACAAAACCATGGAGAATCGCCATGTGTCCATGGCTAGCACACAAGGATCACACCTCACCTAAAAAGTAAGGAGAGGTACCTTTATCCTAGTCAGCACACTCTAACAAGGCAATCCTAAGACCAAGGACCTTTTTGGATACTTCTCTCATCAGGTCTTGATCCTGGACCTCTTGCCTTTTTCTTTTCTTAGGCTAAGGCATGGAGCCATCACCCATGCCCACCCAGACATCGACGGTCCATGACCCCCGAAACTTCGAAAATTCATATCTCCCAATCCGACCGTTGGATCGGTCTGAAACTTGGGCCGTAGACATTTTGCTACCTGATCTTTCCAATGGTGAAGTCAGATCAGCGATCGAAGCAGGCATCTGGTACTTTCCTGGAACTTGCTCTTGTGGACCTGAAACTAAGCCAGAAGGCTCCTTTCCCAACAAGGATTGATAGTTGATGGTAGAAGAGAGCTCATGTAGGAATGAGCTCTTGGAACGCACGCACCCTGAAGGCCCTAAACATCGCCAACTGCTACACCGCGCTGTACGTATTCTACACATCAAGACTCAAAGCACTTGAATCACACTATGCATGAAGTTGTACCAATATAGTATGGACTATAGTGTCCCTACACGCTGTGTTGGGAAAGGAGCCATCTGGCTCAGTTTCATGTCCACAAGAGCAAGTTCCAGGAAAGTACCAGATGCCTGCTCCGATCGCCAATCCAACTTCACCATTGGAAAGATCAGGTGGAAAAATGTCTACGGTCCAAGTTTGAGGCCGATCCAACGGTCGGATTGGGAGATATGAATTTTCGAAGTTTCGGGGGTCATGGATCGTCGATATCTGGGTGGGCATGGGTGATGACTCCATGCCTGAGCCTGAGAAAAGAAAAAGGCAAGAGGTCCAGGGTCAAGACCTGATGGGNGAAATATCCAAAAAGGTCCTTGGTCTTAGGATTGCCTTGTCAGAGTGTGCTGACTAGGATAAAGGTACCTCTCCTTACTTTTTAGGTGAGGTGAGATCCTTGTGTGCTAGCCATGGACACATGGCGATTTTCCATGGGTTTATGGGTTATGTGACCACTAGGAGTGTGCCATGAGAGCATTCTCTAGCTCTCAAGGTCGTGTGTGAGTGGTCAGCCTGATTGCTAGGCTGATTTCCTCCCTTGTGTGAGATTATGGACTCTAGTGTGTGAGCCTTAGCCTCCATGGCTAAGTGGTGTGGCTTGTGAGAGGGCTGACTTGTCCAAGCTCTAGCTCTATATGTACTCCATCATTTTGAGTCATTGAACAACCATTCTTCAGCACAAGTGATGCCCTTCCAATCACACATGCTCGCTGCTCCAAGGCTCCCTCTCTCCTCAAGATCCAACACGCTGCACCTCCACTACCCATTGTAAGTATGCTAATGTACCCTCCATCACCAACCGACCAATGGTTACCATCTACCATCCCACCAATCGCCAGATTGCCTCTTCCATTGGAAATTCCCGCACTCCCCTAGTGGGTTTAGCCAAAGCAATGAGTTTGCTTGCAGCTATTAATTGCTAGGTTATGGGATGATGTTAAGTACAGCAGATGGAGGCCATGAACCGAGATAGTAAGCACATCAGGCACTTGTCCCCTACCACCACCTACCTCATTTGATCTACTGATAAATGTAGTGGGCCAGCCGCCGTACCTTAGCTACACGTCATAAGAGCCCGTTGAAGTGCATCTACCGCGGAGACCTTGGTCGGGGTACGCAGAGCCACATCTGTGACTAGTCGTACAACCGGATACCAAGCTGTAGGTACTGCTCGAGTACCTCTACGCCAAAGGGCGCCACGTACAACTAGCCCAGGACATTGCAGGCCTTGGACGTGTTATCCGGATAAAACAATGTCACCGCTCGCTGAAGCTAGTGCTCTTGTACCTCTGCTCCTCGATGGAGTAGCTAGCAGAGTAGTAGGTGCCATCCGGCGGACACCGTATGTACAAGGGCCTCGTTCCTCAGTATCATCTACTCCGCACCCTAAAATGGGGCCACTAATGACTGGATCTAGTCTGCAAGTTATTGCATGTGGCATCTCGGGCAAACACAGAGAATGAGCATCGGCATTTCCTGGAGGAGGAAGGGCGAGGCTCCATCCCATGGACGAGACACACACTACTCCAAGGTCATCCTCATTGTGACCTTTATCACTTCGATAGCAATGGACAGGATATGTAACTACATATGCGCTTGGAGAGCTTTATATGAGCCTTATTTGCTCTATGGATGCTGCTAGGCTACTACGACACACGAAGCTACTATCGACGGTACCACTCTGTCTTCTATCCTCCATTTCCATCCTAAGAATATGCTCCAAATCAACAAGCATCCTCCATTTCCACAATGCTCCTGCATCCACTCCTCCTGTGCCACTGCTTCAGCAGCCCGACCCCCTGTATCCTTGACTAGACACTAGGGAAGATCAGACCAGAATACGAGCTCCCCTCAAAAGGTAGCCTCAAACTCCCACAGTCCATGCTTTGTGTATTAGTGCGTACGTTATGCCTCGCGAGACCATAGGCGCGATTTTATCCAAACCATGGGCATCATTAGGGGGGACCTCTATCCTACGCCCAGGTGGTGGCCTCGTCCCTGTTGGATCTAGAGAAGAGAGGGAGCCTTGGAGCAGCGAGCATGTGTGATTGGAAGGACATCACTTGTGCTGAAGAATGGTTGTTCAATCACTCAAAATGATAAAGTACATATAGAGCTAGACCTTGGACAAGTCAGCCCTCTCACAAGCCACACTACTTAGCCATGGAGGCTAAGGCTCACACACTAGAGTCCATAATCTCACACAAGGGAGGAACTCAGCTTAGCAATCAGGCTAACCACTCATACACATCTTAGAGGGCTAGAAAATGCTGTCATGACACACTCCTAGTGGTCACATAACCCACAATCCCATGGAGAATCGACATGTATCCATGGCTAGCACACAAGGATCTCACCTCACCTCAAAAGGAAGGAAAGGTACCTTTATCCTAGTCAGCACACTCTGACAAGGCAATCGTAAGACCAAGGACCTTTTTGGATATTTCTCCCATCAGGTCTTGACCCTGGCATTGTTGCCTTTTTCTTTTCTCAGGCGAAGGCATGGAGTCATCGCTCATGGTCACCCGGATATCGGCGGTCGATGACCCCGAAACTACAAAAATTCATATCTTCCAATCCGACTGTTGGATCAGCCTCAAACTTGGATTGTAGACATTTAGCCACCTGATCTTTCCAATGGTGAAGTCGAATCGACGATCGGAGCAGGCATCTGGTAGTTTCCTTATAACTTGCTCCTGTGGACTGGAAACTCAGGCAGATGGCTCTTTCCCGACAATCTCCCACTTTGCCGCAATTAGAGTGGGCTGAGTCCACATGCCTTCATGCACAACTGCTGCTCCTCACGGGTCACTGGCTTGGTGCAGAAACCTACTTGCTGGTTGGAGTAAACTCCAGCTTGATAGCACCCTCCTGCACCATGTGCCTAATGAAATGATATGCGATGTCAATGTGCTTGGTACGTGCATGTTAATGAGGATTCTTGGCGAGTGCGACTGCGCTCTGGTTGTTGACGTGCACAGGAACTGGAACTGCAGCACACCCACTCATCTATGCCATGAGACACTAAAGCCAAACTACTTCCTTGGCTCCAAAGCTGAGAGAGATGTGCTCAGCTTCCGTGCTTGAGGTGGCCACGACCACCTGCCGCTTGCTGCACCAGTTGATGGTCCCACCATTCATGAGGAACACATGTCCAGAGATGGACTTATGGTCCTCAGGATTTGAATCCCAATCTGTATCTGTGTAGCCGATGGTGCTGTTGTCGTTGTCGTTGTAGGTGATGCCGATGTTCATGGTTCCAGCAAGGTAGCGGAAGATCCGCTTCACTGCCTTCTGGTGCTTAGGTGCGGGATTCGCCATGTGCTGACTCACAACGCTAACAGCCTGTCCAAGGTCCAGCCTGGTTGCCACCATCAGGTACATGAGGCTACCAATGGCGCTCCGGTGCTTCTGCCGCTCAGCTGCATTTACTTCTCCATTGAAGCTCACGAGGTACGGCCACGTCTCCAGCGGCGTACCGATGGGTTTTGCATCTACCATGCCAAACTGCTGCAAAACATCCTTGATGTAGCGGCTATGCTGTAGCGAGAGAGAGCGTGACTCGCAGTCACGCGTGATCTGGATACCGAGGTCGTATGATGCCTCCCCGAGATCAGACATCTGGAAGCGCCCTTGTGTGGCTTCCTTGAACTCGTGCAGTGTACACAGGCTATTAAAAATGAAGAGCATGTCATCCACATAGATGATGATGATGAGCACCTCATGACCATGCTGCCAGCGATAGAGGCTGTAGTCACACTCACTGTGTTCAAACCCCATGCACTGCAACTCCGCATCCAACTTCTGGTTCCAAGCACGCGACGTTTGCTTGAGGCCGTACATCGACTTCTGTAGCTTGCAAACAAGGTGCTCCTGGCCATCCATGACGAACCCCTCCGGCTGCTCCATGTAGATCTCCTCCTCCAAGTCACCATTCAAGAATGTCGTCTTGACATCCATGTGGTGAACCTTAAAGTCCTCAGCTGCTGCATAAGAGAGGAGCATACGCACAGAGGCAAACTTTACAACAGGGGTAAAAGTTTCTGCGTAGTCGATGTCCTCCTGCTGCGAGTAGCCCTCGATGACCAGCCTCGCCTTGTACTTTTCCAGGTTACCATCTGCTCCCCGCTTCTTCTTGAACACCCATTTGCACTTGATCACTTTACGTCCAGGTGGACACTCAGTTAGCTCCCACGTACCGTTGTCCATCTGCGACTGTATCTCCTGCTCTACGACTTGCGTCCAATCTGATGCATCCGGTGTAGCCATGGCCTCCTCGTATGACGTTGGCTCATCTCAATCTGCTGCAACTGTGACGTTCATATGTTCTGGTTTGTGCAGTATCCAGAAATGGCTGCGCTCACCGGGTTTGTAACAACGCCTAAGAGGGTACCTACGATCTGGTGCTGGAGCGTTAGTGGGCGGCTGGCGCGGTGCTGTAGGTACAACTGCTGCTACACGTGGTGCTACATCTCCCTTCTCTATTTCTGCCGATGAGGCTGTTGTATCTGCTGCATCAGACATGGTAGAGTATAGTGATTCGCGCAGTGTCACAGTAGAGGAAGTATCAGGAGAGACTGGGTCGAGAAGGATTTCTGCCCCCACTGTCTCGTCACCTTCTGATTCTGCTGCCTCTTCACAGACAATGTTGGTGCCGATCACGTTGCTTTCGTTGAAGACATCCCTAGAGATGATAACCTGGCTTGTATCCCTCTTGTAGGCCTTGTTTGCCACGTCGTAGCCAATCATCAGCATCTACAACTCTTTCTGTCCCATTTCTGCCGCTTTTCCTTGGGCACGTGCACGTGTGCCAGGCTGCCAAATGCTCAGAGATGACCCACGCTCGGTTTCTTGCCAAATCACGCCTCGTACGGCGTCATTTGCTCCAGTACCTTAGTTGGACCGCGGTTCTTGATGTAGACCGCAGTGCTCAAGGCTTCAGTCCAGAAGTCGTAGGTCAGCCGAGCCGTGTGCAACATGGAGCGCGCCGATTCCACAATGGTACGGTTGGCGAGTTCTTCTTCATCATTCTCCTGCGGCGAGTATGGCACGGTATGCTGCGCCTTGATTCCAGCCGGTGCGAGGTAGTCCTGGAACTCCTTGCTTAGGTACTCTCCACCGCGATTGCTGTGCAACGCCCTGATCTTCTAGCCAGTTTGGTTCTCCACCATGACCTTGAACTCCTTGAACCTGTCAAAGCACTGGTCCTTGGAAAGAAGGAAGTACACAGTAGTGTAACGGCTGAAATCAGGAAGTACCTAGAACCTCCAAAGCTCTGGGTCTGCATCGGTCCGTACAAGTCCATGTGGACCAACTCCAACACCTCCTTTGCACGCTCTCTTGCTCTAGAGAAGGCCTCGCGGTGCTGCTTTCCCTCCAAACAGCCGATTCATAACTGCTGCTCAAAGTTAGAGATGGTAGGTAGGTCACGCACCATCTGCTTTGTTTGAAGCTGCTGCAAGGTGCGCATGCCGATGTGGCCATAGCGCGCATACCAGATCTCGCTATCTGTCGCTTGCACCACTGCTGCAAGACTGTGCTCACGAGGGATCTTCGTCGCCCCCAGCTGGCGGTACTAGTCGCCTTCCTTCACCGACCTGGCCTACTCGTCTCTTGTATCCTTGTTGAGGATGTAGCCATAGTCATCATCGAAGACGACGTACAGTCCTCTGTTTGTAAGAGAGGAGACTGAGAGGAGGTTGAATGCAGCATCAGGTACATATAGCACGACATGGAGCACTCCCACTTCAATGCCACGTGGGGTCTCCAACCACATCTCCACAATCCCAATCCCCTCTACATACACCACCCGATCATCACCCATAGTGATAGGAAGGGGGGGATGGAGAGCAGCTGTGTGAACCACTCCTTGTGATGTGTGAGGCTCTTCGTATACCCTGAGTCCTTGTACCATGCGAGATCCGCCTTTTGCACCTGCGACATGTCAGACTTTGCCATGAAGAGACTGCCGTGGACCTCCTTGGCCACATTCATGTTGCCAAAGTGGCTTAAACCAGCCTGGTTTTGCTGTTCCTGCTAGTGTTGACGCTGCTGTTACTGCTGCTGCTGCTGCTTTTGCTATTGCTTCTACGATGACTGCTGCTGCTGCTGCTCCTTCTTGTTGGGAAAGGAGCCATCTGGCTCAGTTTCAGGTCCACAGGAGCAAGTTCCAGGAAAGTACCAGATGCCTGCTCGGATCGCCGATCCGACTTCACCATTGGAAAGATCAAATAGCAAAATGTCTACGGTCCAAGTTTGAGGCCGATCCAACGGTCGGATTGGGAGATATGAATTTTCGAAGTTTCGGGGGTCATGGGCCGCCGATGTCTGGGTGGGCATGGGTGATGACTCCATGCCTTAGCCTGAGAAAAGAAAAAGGCAAGAGGTCCAGGGTCAAGACCTGATGGGAGAAATATCCAAAAAGGTCCTTGGTCTTAGGATTGCCTTGTCAGAGTGTGCTGACTAGGATAAAGGTACCTCTCCTTACTTTTTAGGTGAGGTGAGATCCTTGTGTGCTAGCCATGGACACATGGCAATTCTCCATGGGTTTGTGGGTTATGTGACCACTAGGAGTGTGCCATGAGAGCATTCTCTAGCTCTCTAGGTCGTGTGTGAGTGGTCAGCCTGATTGCTAGGCTGATTTCCTCCCTT
>SZWC01001437.1:20809-57716 GCA_023375785.1 Penium margaritaceum | reverse complement strand
GGACGTAAGGTGATCAAGTGCAAGTGGGTGTTCAAGAAGAAGCGGGGAGCAGATGGTAACCTGGAAAAGTACAAGGCGAGGCTGGTCGCCAAGGGCTACTCGCAGCAGGAGGGCATCGACTACACAGAAACTTTTGCCCCTGTTGCAAAGTTTGCCTCTGTGCGCACGCTCCTCTCTTATGCAGCAGCTGAGGACTTTGAGGTTCACCACATGGATGTCAAGACGGCATTCTTGAATGGTGACTTGGAGGAAGAGATCTACATGGAGCAGCCGGAGGGGTTCGTCATGGATGGCCAGGAACACCTGGTCTGCAAGCTGCAGAAGTCGCTGTACGGCCTCAAGCAAGCGTCGCGTGCTTGGAACCAGAAGTTGGATGCGGCGTTGCAGTGCATGGGGTTTGAGCGCAGCGAGTGTGACTACAGCGTGTATCGCTGGCAGCATGAGCATGAGATCCTCATCATCATTGTCTATGTGGATGACATGCTCCTCCTTTCCAACAGCATGTCTGCATTGCAGGAGTTCAAGGAAGCCATGCAGGAGCGCTTCCAGATGTCTGATCTCGGGAAAGCATCATACCTCCTCGGTATCCAGATCACGCGTGACCGCAAGTCACGCTCTCTCTCGCTGCAGCAGAGCCGCTACATCAAGGATGTTTTGCAGCGGTTCGGCATGGCAGAGGCAAAACCCATCGGCACGCCGCTGGAGTCGCGGCAGTACCTCGTGAGCTTCAATGGAGAAGCAAATACAGCTGAGCGGCAGAAGTACCTGAGCGCCGTCGGCAGTCTCATGTACCTGATGGTGGCAACCAGGCCGGACCTCGCACAGGTTGTGAGCGCTATGAGCCAGCACATGGCTAATCCCGGACCGGAGCACCAGAAGGCAGTGAAGCGGATCTTCCGCTACCTTGCTGGAACCATCAACATCGGCATCACCTACAACGGCAATGACAACAGCATCATCGGCTACACAGACGCAGATTGGGCTTCAAACCCTGAGGACCGCAAGTCCATCTCTGGACATGTGTTCCTCATGAATGGTGGGGCCATCAGCTGGTGCAGCAAGCGGCAGGTGGTCGTGGCCACCTCGAGTACAGAAGCTGAGTACGTATCTCTCAGCTTTGGAGCCAAGGAANCAACGTCTCATGGCAGAGATGAGTGGGAGTGCAGCAGTTCCAGTTCCTGTGCGCGTCGACAACCAGAGCGCAATCGCACTCGCCAAGAATCCTGAGCACCATGCACGCACCAAGCACATTGATATCGCATATCATTTCATCAGGCACATGGTGCAGGAGGGTGCTATCAAGCAGGAGTTTACTCCAACCAGCAAGCAGGTTGCTGATTTTTGCACCAAGCCAGTGACCCGTGAGAAGCAGCAGTTCTGCATGAAGGCATGTGGACTCAGCCCACTCTGACTGCGGCAAAGTGGGAGATTGTTGGGAAAGGAGCCATCTCGCTCAGTTTCAGGTCCACAGGAGCACGTTCCAGGAAAGTACCAGATGCCTGCTTCGATCGCCGATCCGACTTCACCATTGGAAAGATCAAATAGCAAAATGTCTACGGTCCAAGTTTGAGGCCAATCCAACGGTCGGATTGGGAGATATGAATTTTCGAAGTTTCGGGGGTCATGGGCCGCCGATGTCTGGGTGGGCATGGGTGATGACTCCATGCCTTAGCCTGAGAAAAGAAAAAGGCAAGAGGTCCAGGGTCAAGACCTGATGGGAGAAATATCCAAAAAGGTCCTTGGTCTTAGGATTGCCTTGTCAGAGTGTGCTGACTAGGATAAAGGTACCTCTCCTTACTTTTTAGGTGAGCTGAGATCCTTGTGTGCTAGCCATGGACACATGGCAATTCTCCATGGGTTTGTGGGTTATGTGACCACTAGGAGTGTGCCATGAGAGCATTCTCTAGCTCTCTAGGTCGTGTGTGAGTGGTCAGCCTGATTGCTAGGGTGATTTCCTCCCTTGTGTGAGATTATGGACTCTAGTGTGTGAGCCTTAGCCTCCATGGCTAAGTGGTGTGGCTTGTGAGAGGGCTGACTTGCCCAAGATCTAGCTCTATATGTACTCCATCATTTTGAGTGATTGAACAACCATTCTTCAGTACAAGTGATGCCCTTCCAATCACACATGCTCGCTGCTCCAAGGCTCCCTCTCTCCTCAAGTTCCAACATTTGGTATCAGAGCCAAGTTCTGCCACTTCCTGCCAGCACACGCCGTCACTTTGAGAGTGACCGGTCGGGGTGAAACCTTCACCAGATTTGAGCATTGTCCACAAGATCTTCAAGTTCAAGAAACAAGCTTTCTAGCGAGCCCAAGATCGCGAAGATCCAACAGTCAGATTGAAAGTTATACTCAAAACGAGGTCGGCCAGGGCTACACTCTTCTCTATGAGTAAGACTGTCGCCTTGTGATGACCATAACTCTCTCATTTCTTTGTCAAATTTAAAACGTTGGATCGGCCCCAAACTTGAACCGTAGACATTTCGCCACCTAATCTTTCCAATGGTGAAGTCGGATCGGCAATCGGAGGAGGCATCTGGTATTTTCCTGAAACTTGCTCTTGTGGACCTGAACCTGAGCCTGATGGCTCCTTTCCCAACAATCTCCCACTTTGCCGCAGTCAGACTGGGCTGAGTCCACATGCCTTCATGCAGAACTGCTGCTTCTCACGGGTCACTGGCTTGGTGTAGAAATCAGCAACCTGCTTGCTGGTTGGAGTAAACTCCAGCTTGATAGCACTCTCCTGCACCATGTGCCTTATGAAATGATATGCGATGTCAATGTGCTTGGTGCGTGCATGATGCTCAGGATTCTTGGCGAGTGCGATTGCACTTTGGTTGTCGACGCGCACAGGAACTGGAACTGCTGCACTCCCACTCATCTCTGCCATGAGACGTTGGAGCCAAACTGCTTCTTTGGCTCCAAATCTGAGAGATACGTACTCAGCTTCTGTACTCGAGGTATCCACGACCACCTGCCGCTTGCTGCACCAGCTGATGGCTCCACCATTCATGAGGAATACATGTCTAGAGATGGACTTGCGGTCCTCAGGATTTGAAGATCAATCTGCGTCTGTGTAGCTGGTGATGCTGTTGTCATTGCCGTTGTAGGTGATGCCGATGTTGATGGTTCCAGCAAGGAAGCGGAAGATCCGCTTCACTGCCTTCTGGTGCTCCGGTCCGGGGTTAGCTATGTGCTGGCTCACAGCGCTCACAGCCTATGCGAGGTACGGCCTGGTTACCACCATCACGTACATGAGACTGCCGACGGTGTTGGGAAAGGAGCCATCTGGCTCAGTTTCAGGTCTTCAGGAGCAAGTTCCAGGAAAGTACCAGATGCCTACTCCAATTGCCAATCCAACTTCACCATTTGAAAGATCAGGTGGCAAAATGTCTACGGTCCAAGTTTGAGGCCGATCGAAATGTCGGATTTGGAGATATGAATTTTCGAAGTTTCCGGGGTCATGGACCGTCGATGTTTCGGTGGGCATGGGTTATGGCTCCATGCCTTAGCCTTAGAAAAGAAAAAGGCAAGAGGTCCAGGGTCAAGACCTGATGGGAGAAATATCCAAAAAGGTCCTTGGTCTTAGGATTGCCTTGTCAGAGTGTGCTGACTAGGATAAAGGTACCTGTCCTTACTTTTTAGGTGAGGTGAGATCCTTGTGTGCTAGCCATGGACACATGGCGATTCTCCATGGGTTTGTGGGTTATATGACCACTAGGAGTATGCCATGAGAGCTTTCTCTAGCTCTCAAGGTCGTGTGTGAGTGGTCAGCCTGATTGCTTGGCTGATTTCCTCCCTTGTGTGAGATTATGGACTCTAGTGTGTGAGCCTTAGCCTCCAAGGCTAAGTGGTGTGGCTTTTGAGAGGGCTGACTTGCCCAAGCTCTAGCTCCATATGTACTCCATCATTTTGAGTGATTGAACAACCATTCTTCAGCACAAGTGATGCCCTTCCAATCACACATGCTCGGTGCTCCAAGGCTCCCTCTCTCCTCAAGTTCCAACATTTGGTATCAGAGCCAAGTTCTGCCACTTCGAGCCAGCACAGGCCGTCACTTTGAGAGTGACAGGTTGGGATCATACCTTCACCAGATTTGACGATCAACCACTGGATCTTCAAGTTCAAGAGACAAGCTTTCCAACGAGCTCAAAATCGTGAAGATCCAACAGTCGGATTGAGAGTTATGCTCAAAACGAGGTCGGCCAGGGCTACACTCTTCTCTATGAGTAAGACTGTCGCCTTGTGATGACCATAACTCTCTCATTTCTTTGTCAAATTTAAAACTTGGCACATGCGAATTGTAGTATTTTTCCTAAGCTTTCCATTTGTGCAAAAATATTTGCATTCCATTGATTCGTTTGGGAGAAACGCCGTTTACAAACTGGCTTGTCTGAGTTGGAGTAGGAGCAGAAGCATACCCTGTTTTCAAGAGGGCATATCTTTCAAAATCCCCTGTTGATGACCCTGTTTTATGGGTCCATCTGAAATTTTTTGAGCTGAATTTTCCAGTGGTGCTCTCAGTTTTTCAAAATTCCCAGTCTGCCGGCACCTACAGTCCATGTTCTGTCAGAAAGATTTCTGGCAGAAGGAGCGGCAGAAGCAGGGGTAGCGTCGCCATCGAAGGGCAGCGCTCAGCATCACCAAGGCTCAAAATGGTAGCAGCTATCGTTGTGACAGCAGCCCAGCCTTTGGAGAGGCTGGAGGGACGTGCCAACTTCACGTTTTGGAAGATGCGTACCCGCCTCCTTTTGGAGGAGAGGGGCTTGTGGGAGGTGGTGAGCGGCGACGAGCCGGCTCCAGTTCCACAAGCAAAAGGCATCACCGCAGCGCAGGTGGTGGCGGGGAAGACGCCGCAAAAGGGTGCAGCTGATCCGGGTTCTTCTGCAGCTGTACCAGCGACGTACGAGGAGTGGAAGAAGACGGACAGGCAGGCCTACAGGTTGCTAGTTAACACCATCTCCAACCCGCATCTTCAGTACGTGAGTGACAAGGCTACTACAAAGGAGGGGTGGGACACGTTGTGCAAGAAGTATGAGAGCAAGGATCCTGCATTCCTAATGCTTTTGGAGGAAAAGATGATGGCGCTGAAAATGCAGGGTGGTGAAGGGATGGAGGCGTATCTGGACAGGGCAAAGGAGCTGGCGAAGCAGCTGAGAGCGGCTGGCAACCCTATGGAAGAGACGCGCTTCATCCTCCTCTTGCTAAGGGGACTCCCAACCAGCTACGACACGGTACGAGAGACGTTGGAGTGCCAGCCAACTCTCGACCTCGACTTCATCTGCACACACCTGGTGCAGGTGGAATTGCGTCGCAATGCGGCAAAGCGCAATGGCGGCAGCTGTAGTGAAGCAGCTTTCATGGCCATTGGCTCACGCAACCAGCAGCAGCAGCAGTCCGGGCAGCAGAGAGGCAAGAAGAAGGGCAAGTGCCACTATTGCCATAAAGAGGGGCACTACAAGAAAGAGTGCTTCAAGTTCAAGAGGGACCAAAAAGAGCAGCAGCAGCAGCAGCAGTAGCAAAAGCAACAATCTCCACAACAATAGCAGCAGCAGTCACAGCAACGCCAGCAGCAGCAGCAGCAGCAGAACCAGACAAGCATGCGCCATTTTGGCAATATGAACGTCGCCAAGGAGGTGCGCGACCGCCTCTTCATGGCGAACTCTGATATGTCGCAGAAGGAAAAGGCGGATCTGGCGTGGTACAAGGACTCGGGGTGTACCAAGAGTCTGACGCACCACAAGGAGTGGTTCACACAGCTGCTCTCCATTCCTCCTTGGCCGATTGCTTTGGGTGATGATCGGGTGGTGTATGCTGAGGGGATTGGGATTGTGGAGATGTGGTTGGAGACCCCGCGTGGCATTGAAGTGGGAGTTTTCCATGGCGTGCTGTATGTGCCTGATGCTGCGTTCAACCTTCTCTCAGTGTCCTCTCTCACCAACACAGGACTGCGCATTGTCTTCGATGATGACTATGGCTACATCCTCAACAAGGAAAAAGGAGAGGAGTTGGCCAAATTGTGAAGGAGGGCGACATATACCGCCTGCTGGGGGCGACCAAGATCCCGCGTGAGCAGAGTCTTGCAGCAGTGGTGCAGGCGACAGATGGTGAGATCTGGCATGCGCGCTATGGCCACATCGGCATGCGCGCCTTGCAGTAGCTTCAAGCAAAGCAGATGGTGCGTGACCTGCCTACCATCTCTAACTTTGAGCAGCAGTTATGCATCGGATGTTTGGAGGGGAAGCAACACCGCGAGGCGTTCTCTGGAGCAGGGGAGCGTGCAAAAGAGGTGTTGGAGCTGGTCCACACGGACTTGTGCGGACCGATGCAGACCCAGAGCTTTGGAGGCTCTAGGTATTCTCTCACCTTCATTGATGATTTCAGCCATTACACTGCTGTGTACTTTCTTTCCTCCAAGGGCCAGTGCTTTGACAGGTTCAAGGAGTTCAAGGCCATGGTGGAGAACCAATCTGGCAAGAAGATCAAGGCGTTGCGCAGCGACCGCAGTGGAGAGTACCTGAGCAAGGAATTCCAGGACTACATCGCAGCAGCTGGCCTCAAGGCGCAGCGTACCGCGCCGTACTCGCCGTTCCAGAACAGTGTAGCAGAACGCGCCAACCGTACCATTGTGGAGTCGGCGCGCTCCATGCTGCACGCGGCTCGGCTGACCTACGACTTCTGGGCTGAAGCCGTGAGCACTGCGGTCTACATCAAGAACCGCAGTCCAATTAAGGCGCTGAAGTAGATGACGCCATACGAGGCGTGGTTCGGCAAGAAGCCAAGCGTAGGTCATCTTCGCGCGTTTGGCAGCTTAGCGCACATGCACGTGGCAAAAGAGAAGCGGCAAAAGTGGGATGCAAAGAGTGCACAGATGCTGATGATTGGCTACGACGTGGCAAGCAAGGCGTATCGTCTTTACGAGAGGGATACAGGCCACGTCATCATCTCCAGGGATGTCGTCTTCAACGAGAGCAACGTCATCGGCACCAACATCGTGTGTGAAGAGGCAGCAGAACCAGCAGCTAACGAGACAGTGGGAGCAGAAACTGCTGGTTCTGCTGCCTCTTCACACACAAGTCCGTGTGGACCAGCTCCAACACCTCTTTTGCACGCTCCCCTGCTCCAGAGAACGCCTCGCGATGCTGCTTCCCCTCCAAACAGCCGATACATAACTGGTGCTCAAAGTTGGAGATGGTAGGCAGGTCACGCACCATCTGCTTAACTTGAAGCTACTGCAAGGCGCGCATGCTGATGTGGCCGTAGCGTACATGCCAGATCTCACCATCTGTTGCCTGCACCACTACTGCAAGACTCTATTCACGCGGGATCTTGGTCGCCCCCTACAGGCGGTACATGTCGCCCTCCTTCATCGACTTGGCCAACTCCTCTCCTGTTTCCTTGTTGAGGATGTAGCCATAGTCATCATCGAAGACAATGCGCAGTCCTGTGTTGGTAAGAGAGGACACTGAGAGAAGGTTGAACGCAGCATCAGGCACATACAGCGCGCCATGGAAAACTCCCACTTCAATGCCACGCGCGGTCTCCAACCACATCTCCACAATCCCAATCCCCTCAGCATACACTACTTGATCATGACCTAAAGCAATCGGTCGAGGAGGAATGGAGAGCAGCTGTGAGAACCACTCCTTGTAGTGCGTCAGACTCTTGGTACACCCCGAGTTCTTGTACCACGCCAGATCCGCCTTTTCCTTCTGCGACATGCCAGACTTCTCCATGAAGAGACGGTCGCGCACCTCCTTGGCGACGTTCATGTTGCCAAAATGGCGCACGCTAGTTTGGTTCTGCTGCTGCAGCTGCTGCTGCTGCTGCTGCTGCTGCTGCTGCCGTTGCTGTGACTGCTGCTGCTGTTGCTATGGAGATTGCTGCTTTTGTTGCTGCTGCTGCTGCTCCTTCTGGTCCCTCTTAAACTTGAAGCACTCTTGCTTGTAGTGCCCCTCTTTTTGGCAATAGTGGCACTTGCCCTTCTTCTTGCCTCTCTGCTGCGCGGACTGCTGCTGCTGCTGGTTGCGTGAGCCCATGGCCATGAACGCTGCTTCACTGCTGCTGCGGCCATTGCGCTTTGCCGCATTGCGACGCAATTCCATTTGCACCAGGGGTGTGCAGATGAAGTCGAGGTCGAGAGTTGGCTGGCACTCCAGCGTCTCTCGTACCATGTCGTAGCTGGTTGGGAGTCCCCTCAATAAGAGGAGGATGAAGCGCGTCTCTTCCACAGGATTGCCGGCCGCTCTCAGCTGCTTCGCCAGCTCCTTTGCCCTGTCCAGATACGCCTCCATCCCTTCACCAGCCTGCATTTTCAACGCCATCATCTTTTCCTCCAAAAGTATGAGGAATGCAGGATCCTTGCTCTCATACTTTTTGCACAACGTGTCCCACCCCTCCTTTGCAGTAGCCTTGTCACTCACGTACTGAAGATGCGGGTTGGAGATGGTGTTAACAAGCAACCTGTAGGCCTGCCTGTCCTTCTTCTTCCACTCCTCGTACATCGCTGGTACATCTGCAGAAGAACCCGCATCAGCTGCACCCTTTTGCGGCGTCTTCCCCGCCACCACCTGCGCTACGGTGATGCCTTTTGCTTGTGGAACTGGAGCCTGCTCGTCGCCGCTCACCACCTCCCACAAGCCCCTCTCTTTCAAAAGGAGGCGGGTACGGATCTTCCAAAACGTGAAGTTGGCGCGTCCCTCCAGCCTCTCCAAAGGTTGGGCTGCTGTTACAACGCCAGCTGCTGCCATTTTGAGCCTTGATGATGCTCAGCGCTGCCCTTGGATGGCGGCGCTACCCCTGCTTCTGCTGCTGCTTCTGCCAGAAATCTGTCTGACAGAAAATGGACTGTAGATGTCAGCAGACTGGGAATTTTGAAAAACTGAGCCCACCACTGCAAAATTCAGCTCAAAACTGATCGACCTTGTGCTCCTACTCCAACTTAGACCAGCCAGTTTGTAAACGGCGTTTCTCCCAAACGAATCAATGGAATGCAAATATTTTTGCACCAATGGAAATTGTAGGAAAAATACTACAATTCGCATGTGCCACTTTTTAAATTTGACAAAGAAATGAGAGATTTATGGTCATCACAAGGCGACAGTCTTACTCATAGAGAAGAGTGTAGCCCTGGCCGACCTCGTTTTGAGCATAACTCTAAATGCGACTATTGGATCTTCGCGATCTTGGGCTCGTTTGAAAGCTTGTCTTTTGAACTTGAAGATCAGGTGGTTGATTGTCAAATGTGGTGAAGGCTGAACCCCAACCCGTCACTCTCAAAATGACGGCCTGTGGTGGCTGGAAGTGGCAGAACTTGGCTCTGATACCAAATGTTGGAACTTGAGGAGAGAGGGAGCCTTGGAGCAGCGAGCATGTGTGATTGGAAGGGCATCACTTGTGCTGAAGAATGGTTGTTCAATCACTCAAAATGATGGAGTACATATAGAGCTAGAGCTTGGGCAAGTCAGCCCTCTCACAAGCCCCACCACTTAGCCATGGAGGCTAAGGCTCACACACTAGAGTCCATAATCTCACACAAGGGAGGAAATCAGCCTAGCAATCAGGCTGACCACTCACACACGACCTAGAGAGCTAGAGAATGCTCTCATGGNGGTACCTTTATCCTAGTCAGCACACTCTGACAAGGCAATCCTAAGACCAAGGACCTTTTTGGATATTTCTCCCATCAGGTCTTGACCCTGGACCTCTTGCCTTTTTCTTTTCTCTGACAGAAAATGGACTGTAGATGCCAGCAGACTGGGATTTTTGAAAAACTGAGCCCACCACTGGACAATTCAGCTCAAAACCTTTCAGATCGACCCATGAAACAGGGTCATCAACCGGGGATTTTGAAAGATATGCCCTCTTGAAAACAGGGTATGCTTCTGCTCCTACTCCAACTCAGACCAGCCAGTTTGTAAACGGCGTTTCTCCCAAACGAATCAATGGAATGCAAATAGTTTTGCACCAATGGAAAGCTTAGGAAAAATAATACAATTCGCATGTGCCACTTTCTAAATTTGACAAAGAAATGAGAGAGTTATGGTCATCACAAGGCGACGGTCTTACTCAAAGAGAAGAGTGTAGCCCTGGCCGAGCTCGTTTTGAGCATAACTCTCAATCCGACCGTTGGATCTTCGCGATCTTGGGCTCGTTAGAAAGCTTGTCTCTTGAACTTGAAGATCCAGAGGTCGATGGGAGAAATATCCAAAAAGGCAAGAGGTCCAGGGTCAAGACCTCATGGGAGAAATATCCAAAAAGGTCCTTGGTCTTAGGATTGCCTTGTCAGAGTGTGCTGACTAGGATAAAGGTACCTCTCCTTACTTTTTAGGTGAGGTGAGATCCTTGTGTGCTAGCCATGGACACATGGCGATTCTCCATGGGTTTGTCGGTTATGTGACCACTAGGAGTGTGCCATGAGAGCATTCTCTAGCTCTCTAGGTCGTGTGTGAGTGGTCAGCCTGATTGCTAGGCTGATTTCCTCCCTTGTGTGAGATTATGGACTCTAGTNATGCCTTAGCCTGAGAAAAGAAAAAGGCAAGAGGTCCAGGGTCAAGACCTGATGGGAGAAATATCCAAAAAGGTCCTTGGTCTTAGGATTGCCTTGTCAGAGTGTGCTGACTAGGATAAAGGTACCTCTCCTTACTTTTTAGGTGAGGTGAGATCCTTGTGTGCTAGCCATGGACACATGGCGATTCTCCATGGGTTTGTCGGTTATGTGACCACTAGGAGTGTGCCATGAGAGCATTCTCTAGCTCTCAAAGTCGTGTGTGAGTGGTCAGCCTGATTGCTAGGCTGATTTCCTCCCTTGTGTGAGATTATGGACTCTAGTATGTGAGCCTTAGCCTCCATGGCTAAGTGGTGTGGCTTGTGAGAGGGCTGACTGGCCCAAGCTCTAGCTCTATATGTACTCCATCATTTTGAGTGATTGAACAACCATTCTTCAGCACAAGTGATGCCCTTCCAATCACACATGCTCGCTGCTCCAAGGCTCCCTCTCTCCTCAAGTTCCAACACGATGCCCACCCAGACATCGACGGTCCATGACCCCCGAAACTTCGAAAATTCATATCTCCCAATCCGACCGTTGGATCGGCCTCAAACTTGCACCGTAGGTATTTTGCCACCTGATCTTTCCAATGGTGAAGACGGATTGGCAATCGGAGTAGGCATCTGGTACTTTCCTGGAACTTGCTCCTGTGGACCTGAAACTGAGCCTGATGGCTCCTTTCCTAAAATTGGTATTGCATGGCATGGTATGCAGAGAGATCATGTATAAGCAAAACATATGATATAGTATGGCATGGTCTGCAAAACGCTTCTCACGCGAGATCTTAGTCCCTCCCAAAAGGCAGTACATGTCGCCTTCCTTCACCGACCTAACCAACTCCTCTCCTGTTTCCTTGTTAAGGATGTAGTCATAGTCGTCGTCAAAGACGGATAACGGTCCTGTATTGGTGAGAGAGGACACTAAGAGAAGGTTGAACGGAGCATTATGTACATATAGCACGCCATGGAACACTCCGACTTGAATGCCATGCGGGGTCTCCAACCACATCTCCATAATTCCAATCCGCTCAGCATGGACCACCAAATCATCACCTAAAGCAATAGGTCTGGGAGGGACGGAGAGCAATTGCGTTAACTACTCCTTGTGGTGTATCAGATTCTTGGTACACCCTGAATCCTTGTACCACGCCATATCCGCCTTCTCTTTCTGCGACATGTCAGACTTCGCCATGAAGAGGCGCTCACACACCTCTTAGGCCACGTTCATGTTGCCAAAATGGGGCAAGCCGGTTAGGGTCTGTTGTTGCTGCTGCCGCTTTTCCTTACGTTATTCTAATTGCTGTTGCTATGGAGATTGCTGCTTTTTCTACTGTTGTTGCTCCTTCCGATCCCTCTTGAACTTGAATCACTCTTTCTAGAAGTACCCCTCTTTTTGGCAATAGTGGCATTTGCCTTTTTTCTTGCCTCTACTGCCCAGACTGTTGCTGCTGTTGGTTACTTCAGTCCATGCCCATAAAAGCTGCTTCACTACTGTTGCCGCCATTGCGCTTTACTGAATTACAACGCAATTCTACCTACACCAAGTGCGTGTAGATGGAGTCCAGGTCGAGATTCTGCTTCCATACTTGCGTCTCTCGCACTGTGTCATAGCTCGTTGGGAGTCCCCTCGGTAAGAGGAGGATAAACCGCGTCTCCTCCATAGGATTGCCAACAACTTTCAGCTGCTTTGCTAGCTCCTTTGCCTTGTCCAAGTACGCCTCCATCCCTACACCACCCTGCATTTTCAATGCCATCATCTCCTCCTCCAAAAGCATGAGGAATGGAGGATCTTTACTCTTATACTTCTTGCAAAATGTGTCCCACCCCTCTTGTGTAGAAGCCTTGTCACTCACGTATTGAAGATGCAGATTGGAGATGGTATTGACGAGAAGCCTGTAGGCTTGCCTATCCTTCTTTTTCTACTTCTCGTATGCTGTTACTGCAGTTATAGATGAAATTCCATCCGTTGCATCTTTTGCGGCATCTTCCGCACCACCACCTGTGCTATGGTGGTGCCTATTACTTGTGGAGGCGGAGCGCGCTAGTCGGCGCTCACTACCTCACATAAGCCCCTCTCCTCCAAAAGGAGGCAGGTACAAATGTTCCAAAACGTGAAGTTGGCACATCCTTCTAGCCTCTCCAAAGGCTAGGCTGCTGTTACCACGACTACTAGTGCCACTTTGAACTTTGGTGATACTCAACGGTGCCCTAGAGTGGCGACGTTATCCCTTTTTCTGCTACTCCAACCAGAAATTGTTCAGATAAAAGAATAGGCTGCAAAAGGCCAGCAGACTCGGAATCTGGAGAAACTGAGCTCAACACTTCAAATATTAGCTGAAAAATATTTAGATCAACCCATACAAGAGGCTCATGAACAAGGGATTTCAGGAGATATGCCGTTTTGAAAACAGGGTATGTTGCTGCAACTACTCTAGCTCACACCAGCCAGCTCATAAATATCATTTCTCTAAAAGAAAATTTGACAAAGAAACAAGAGAGTTATTGTCATTACAAGGCGACAAATTACTCAGAGAAAATAGCATAGCCCTTACCAACCTCGTTTTGAGCATAACTCAAAATCCGATTGTTGGATCTTGACGGTCTTGGAATTGTTGGAAAGCTTGTCTTTGGTAATTGAAGATCATGTGATTGATCATGAGATTTGGAGGAGATTACACCCTAATGTATCACTCTCAAAGTGATGGCCTATGCTGGTTGAAAGTGGCAAAACTTGACTCTGATGCCAAGTGTTCGCTCTTTAAAAGAGAGGGAGCCTTGGAGTAGCAGATACGTGGGACTCAAAGGGCATTTGCTGTGCTGAATAATGGTTATTGAATCACTCAAAATGATGGAATATATATAGAGGTAGAGTTTAGGCAAGTCATCCCTCTCACAAGCCACACCACTTAGCCATGGAGGCTAAGGCTCACACACTAGAGTCCAGAATCTCACAAAAAGAGGGAATCAACCTAGCAATCATGCTGACCACTCAAACACGACCTAGAAAGCTAGAAAATACTCTCATGCCATACTTTTAGTGGTCACATAACCCACAATCCCATGGAGAATCGGCATGTGTCCATCGCCAGCACACAAGGATGTCACCCAATCGAAAACGTGAGAGATACCTGTTTCCTAGTCAGCTGACTCTAACAACGTAACACAAGAATCTAGGACCTTTTGGATATTTCTTCCATCATGTCCAAACCCTGGACCTCTTGCCTTTTTCTTTCCTCAGGCTAAGGCATGGAGTCATCGCCCATGATCACCCAAACATCAGCAGTCCATGATCCCCTAAACCTCAAAAATTGAGACTTGGCGGTCACAAGGAGTTGTCAACCTGCTTGAGGCGACCGTCTAGATGAGGGGTTCCGACCTGCCTCGCTGACCATGTAGGCAAGGGGGATGATGTAATCTAGATTTTCCCCAAAGTGGCACATCCATGGAGCCACTACATGCCTAGGCTAGAGGCTGGCTCTAAGACTTTAGAATCTGTCTGTTTCCTGTCATTCAGTACAATCCTACCTTTTAGAATCATAATAGAGTTTTCCACTAGAGGTAGACACTATGGAAGCATTGGTTTGTCTAAACCCAATGAGTTTGCTCCTCAAGCAAAATTGACAAGGTCCTAAGGACATAGTGGAAGGAAGTGATTCCTATGAACTGCTCATTGCGGAACCTTGACTCTGAGGGTGATATCATTACTTCGTCATAATATTGAGAGATGTCGATGGGAACTATTATGTCGGAACCCCATTTCTAGACCATCGCCTCAAGCAGGTTGACAAAGGGTTATAGAGCCACACTGACTAGTTGGAATGCACGCTTTTGCACACTCTCATCCTCTATGTCATGCAACGCGCATTAGCTCCATCAGCTCTATCTGTTCCATCAGGTCCAACGGTGCGTACTCGTATTCAGTAAGCAAGGGCTAAGGATAAGTTTTATCTTTGGAGGTACGACCTTTGGGGCCTAATCAGGACAAGCTTTACCCTTGGTGACACGACCCTAGATTCGCTCATGTACGTTCTTCTCTGTTTGCAGGTGATCAACTGCTAAAGGGTAACCAACAAACCTGCACCTTCTAAACCGATAGCAGACAATGGCCTACATCATCCTATATCAGCCTCAAGGAGGTAGAGAAGTAGAGAAGCAGACAAGCAATATGGCGACATCCACAACGCTCACTCTTGACCAAGTCAATAGTGGGGGTCAAAGTTAACAAAGATAGGTTTTCCCTTGTGGAAATGGCAATTTGAGATTATCATGCATGGCTAGTTGAACATGTTCCTTGGAGAAGAGGTTGAATCTCTAAAAACAGATGCTCTATATGGAGCATCGAGTATAAAAAATGAAATGTCCCTTGCGATTCTTGTAACATCTCTGCATGAGTCATTGTATGTCTACCTCCTATGTCCATCTGCGTGATAACACATGCATCAAAGGCTTATAAGAAGCTTGCATGTGTACACCAATTAACGACTCTTGCAAATCGCCTCTTCATCCTTCAAAAGCTGATTTCCACGAGAGTGAGCGACGGAGAGTCAATTCCGGACTTCCTGTTGCAGTTTGATGGACTGTTGTAACAAGTCACCTACATGAACTAGGCAATCGACACCAAGATGGAGGACGTGATCCTCCCTATTGCGCTTCCCAAAAGCTGGGATCCTCTGATACCAATGTCTTTGGCTTTTCGAAGGAGGAGGATTTGACGTATGAGGCTGTGTCTGAGTACGTCTGCAACAAGGACATGCATCGTAGCAGTAGTGAGGAACATTTCAGCGTATGCTATACGATATGATGGTCGTGGCAACTGTTGCCCTGATATACTCCTTGTCCGTCACTGATATTTGGACAAGCATGGGACGGACTAGGCATGTACGGCTCCCATGGGGTGCGTCGGCTAAGTCTGGTCGCGATAGACAAGGCATGCACTACTCCTTTTGAGCAAGTCCCCTTGGTCTAAACTGGAAAGCATACCCAACAAAGACTGTTGGAAAAGGAGCCATCTAGCTTAGTTTCACGTCCACAAGAGCAAGTTCCAAGAAAGTACCAGGTGTCTACTCCGATCGTCAATCCGACTTTAACATTGGAAAGATCAGGTGGCAAAATATCTACGGTCCAAGTTTGACGTCAATCCAACGGACGGATTGGGAGATATGAGTTTTCAAAGTTTTTGGGGTTATCGACCGCCGATATCCGGGTGACCATAGGCGATGGCTCCATGCCTTAGCTTGAGAAAAGAAAAAAACAAGAGGTCCAGGGTCAAGACCTGATGGGTGAAATATCCCAAAAGGTCCTTGGTCTTAGGATTGCCTTGTCAGAGTGTGCTGACTAGGATAAAGGTACCTTTCCTTACTTTTTAGGAGAAGTGAGATCCTTGTGTGCTACCATGGACACATGGCAATTCTCCATGGGATTGTGGGTTATATGACCACTAGGAGTGTGCCATGAGGGTATTTTCTACCACTCTGAGTCGTGTGTGAGTGGTCGGCCTGATTGCTAAGCTGATTTCCTCCCTTGTGTGAGATTATGCACTCTAGTGTATGAGCCTTAGCCTCCATGGCTAAGTGGTTTGGCTTGTGAGAGGGCTGACTTACCCAAGCTCTATATGTACTCCATCACTTTGAGTGATTCAATAACCATTCTTCAGCAAAAGTGATGCCCTTCCAATCACACATGCTCGCTGTTCCAAGGCTCCCTCTCTCCTTCAGATCCAACATTTGGTATCAGAGCCAAGTTCTGCGACTTTGAGCCAGCACAGGCCGTCACTTTGAGAGTGACGGGTTGGGGAGAAACCTTCCCCAGATTTGATGATCGATTACTGGATCTTCAAATTCAAGAGACAAGCTTTCCAACATCCAAGATCGCAAAGATCCAACTGTCGGATTGAGAGTAATGTTCAAAACGAGGTCGGCCAGGGCTACACTCTTCTCTATGAGTAAGACTGTCGCCCTATAATGACCATAACTCTCTTGTTTCTTTATCAAATTTTAAAAGTAGCACATGCGAACTGTAGTATTTTTTCTAAGCTTTTTATTGGTGCAAAAACATTTGCATTCCATTGATTCGTTTGAGAGAAACGCCATTTATAAGCTGGCTGTTCTGAGTTGGAGCACAAGCAGAAGCATACCCTGTTTTCAAGAGGGTATATCTTTTAAAATCCCTTGTTGATGATCCTGTTTTATGGTTCAATCTGCAAGGTTTTGAGCTGAAGTTCTGAGTGGTGGGTTCCGTTTTTCAAAATTCCCCATCTGGTGGCATCTACAGTCCATTTTCTGTCGGACAAATTTCTCGCAGAAGTAGCAGCAAAAGCACGGGTAGCTCCGCCATCCAAGGGCAGCGCTGAGTATCACCAAGGCTCATAATGGCAGCAGCTGGCGTTGTGACAGCAGCCCAGCCTTTGGAGAGGATGGAGGGACGCACCAACTTCACGTTTTGGAAGATCCGTACCCGCCTCCTTTTGGAGGAGAGGGGCTTGTCAAAGGTGGTGAGCGGCGACGAGCCAGCTCCAGTTCTACAGGCAAAAGGCATCAACGCAACGCAAGTAGTGGCGAGGAAGACTCCACAAAAGGGTGCAACTAATGCCGGTTCTTCTGCAACTATACCAGCGGTGTATGAGGAGTGGAAGAATAAGGAGAGGCACGCCTACAGGATGCTTGTCAACACCATCTCCAACTTGCATCTTTTGTACGTGAGTGACAAGGCTACTACAAAGGAGGGGTGGAATACGTTGTGCAAGAAGTATGAGAGCAAGGATCCTACATTCCTCATGCTGTTAAAGGAAAAGATGATGGCGCTAAAAATCCAAGGTGATGAAGAGATGGAGGCGTATGTAGACAGGGCAAAGGAGCTGGCGAAGCAGCTGAGAGCGGCCGGCAACCTTGTGGAAGAGACGCACTTCATCCTCCTCTTGCTGATGGGACTCCCAACCAGCTACGACACGGTGCGAGAGACGTTGGAGTGCCAGCCAACTCTTGATCTCGACTTCATCTGCACATACCTGGTGCAGGTGGAAGTGTGTCGCAATGCAGCAAAACACTATGGCGGTGGGAGTAGTGAAGCAGCCTTCGTGCCCATGAGCTCACGGAACCAGCAGCAGCAGTAGCAGTCTGGGCAGCAAAAAGGCAGAAAGAAAGGCAAATGCCACTACTCCAAGAAAGAGGGACACTACAAAAAGGAGTGTTTCAAGCTGAAGAGAGACCAGAAGGAGTAGCAGTAGCAGCAGTCATCGCAGTAGCAATAGGAAAAGCAGGAGTAGCAGCAGCAGCAGTCATAGCAGCGTTAGTAGCAGCAGCAGCAGCAGCAAAACCAGGCTCGTGTCTGCCACTTCGGCAACATGAATGTGGCCAAGGAGGTGCGCGACCGTCTCTTCATGGCCAAATCTGACATGTCACAGGTGAAGGCAGATCTCGCATGGTACAAGGACTCGAGATGTACGAAGAACCTCACATATCACAAGGAGTGGTTTACACAGCTGCTGTCCATCCCTCCCTGTCCTATCGCTATAGGTGATGATCGGGTGGTGTATGCTATGGGGATTGGGATTATGGAGATGTGGTTGGAGACCCCACATGGCATTGAAGTGGGAGTATTCAATGGCGTGCTGTATGTACCTGATGTTGCATTCAACCTCCTCTCAGTCTCCTCTCTTACAAACACAGGACTACACGTCATCTTCGATGATGACTATGGCTACATCCTCAACAAGGATACAGGAGAGGAGTTGGCCAGGTCGGTTAAAGAGGGCGATATGTACCGCCTGCTGGGGGTGACCAAGATCGGGCGTGAGCAGAGTCTTGCAGCAGTGATGCAGGCGACAGATGGCAAGATCTGGCATGCGCGCTGCGGCCACATCGGCATGCGCGCTTTGTAGCACCTTCAAGCAAACCAGATGGTGCGTGACCTACCTACCATCTCTAACTTTGAGTAACAGTTGTGCATCGGCTGTTTGGAGGGGAAGCAGCACCGAGAGGCGTTCTCTGGAGCAGGAGAGCGTGCGAAGGAGGTGTTGGAGCTGATCAACACGGACTTGTGCGGACCGATGCAGACCCAGAGCTTTGGACGCTCTAGGTATTTCCTGACCTTCATTGATGATTTCAGCCGTTACACTGCTGTGTACTTCCAACCTTCCAAGGACTAGTACTTTGACAGGTTCAAGAGTTCAAGGCCATGGTGCAGAACCAGACTGGCAAGAAGATCAAGGTGCTACGCAACGATCTCGCTGGAAAGTATCTTGTCGGGAAAGGAGCCATCTGGCTCAGTTTCAGGTCCACAAGAGCAAGTTCCAGGAAAATACCAGATGCCTGCTCTGATTGCCAATCCGACTTCACCATTGGAAAGCTCAGGTGGCAAAATGTCTACGGTCCAAGTTTGAGGCCGATCCAACAGTCGGATTGGGAGATATGAATTTTCAAAGTTTCAGGGGTCATGGACCGTCGATGTCTGGGTGAGCATGGGTGATCGGTCCATGCCTTAGCCTGAGAAAAGAAAAAGGCAAGAGGTCCAGGGTCAAGACCTGATGGGAGAAATATCCAAAAAGGTCCTTGGTCTTAGGATTGCCTTGTGAGAGTGTGCTGACTAGGATAAAGGTACCTCTCTTTACTTTTTAGGTGAGGTGAGATCCTTGTGTGCTGGCCATGGACACATGGCCATTCTCCATGGGTTTGTGGGTTATGTAACCACTAGGAGTGTGCCATGAGAGCATTCTCTAGCTCTCTAGGTCGTGTGTGAGTGGTCAGCCTGATTGCTAGGCTGATTTCCTCCCTTGTGTGAGATTATGGACTCTAGTGTGTGAGCCTTAGCCTCCATGGCTAAGTGGTGTCGCTTGTGAGATGGCTGACTTGCCCAAGCTCTAGCTCTATATGTACTCCATCATTTTTAGAGATTGAATAACCATTCTTTAGCACAAGTGATGCCCTTCCAATCACACATGCTCGTTGCTCCAAGGCTCCCTCTCTCCTCAAGTTCCAACATTTGGTATCAGAAATTTCTGCCACTTCCAACCAGCACAGGCCATCACTTTGAGAGTGACAGGTTGGGGTGAAACCTTCACCAGATTTGACCATTAACCATAGGATCTTCAAGTTCAAGAGACAAGCTTTCCAACGAGCGCAAGATCGCGAAGATCCAACAGTCAGATTGAGAGTTATACTCAAAACAAGGTCGGCCAGGACCACACTCTCTCTATGAGTAAGACAGTCGCCTTGTGATGACCATAACTCTCTCGTTTCTTCGTCAAATTTAAAAAGTGGCACATGCGAATTGTAGTATTTTCCCTAAGTTTTCCATTGCTCAAAAATATTTGCATTCCATTGATTCGTTTGGGAGAAACGCCATTTACAAACTGGCTGGTCTCAGTTGGAGTAGGAGCAGAAGCATACCCTGTTTTCAAAAGGGCATATCTTTTGTAATCCCCTGTTGATGACCCTGTTTTATGGGTCGATCTGAAAGGTCTTGAGCTGAATTTTCTAGTGGTGGACATAGTTTTAAAAAATTACCAGTCTGCTGGCACCTACACTCCATTTGCTGTTGGACAGATTTATGGCAGAAGCAGCAGCAGAAGGAGGGGTAGCGCCGCCATCCAAGGACAACGCTGAGCATCACCAAGGCTCAAAATGGCAGCACCTGGCGTTGTGACAGCAGCCCAGCCTTTGGAGAGGTTCGAGGGACGCGCCAACTTCACGTTTTGGAAGATCCGTACCCGCCTCCTTTTGGAGGAGAGGGGCTTGTGGGAGGTGGTGAGCGGCGACGAGCCGGCTCCAGTTCCACAGGCACAAGGCATCACCGTGGCGCAGGTGGTGGCGGGGAAGACGCCGCTAAAGGGTGCAGCTGATGCGGGTTCTTCTGCAGCTGTACTAGCGACGTACGAGGAGTGGAAGAAGAAGGACAGGCAGGCCTATAGGTTGCTTGTTAACACCATCTCCAACCCGCATCTTCAGTACGTGAGTGACAAGGCTACTGTAAAGGAGGGGTGGGACACGTTGTGCAAGAAGTATGAGAGCAAGGATCCTGCATTCCTCATGCTTTTGGAGGAAAAGATGATGGCGCTGAAAATGCAGGGTGGTAAAGGGATGGAGGCGTATCTGGACAGGGCAAAGGAGCTGGCGAAGCAGCTGAGAGCGGCCGGCAACCCTGTGGAAGAGACGCGCTTCATCCTCCTCTTGCTGAGGGGACTCCCAACGAGCTACGACACGGTACGAGAGACGGTAGAGTGCCAGCCAACTCTTGACCTCCACCTCATCTGTACACACCTGGTGCAGGTGGAATTACGTCGCAATGCAGCAAAGCACAATGGCGGCAGCAGCAGTGAAGCAGCTTTCATGGCCATGGGCTCACGCAACCAGCAGCAGCAACAGTCCGGGCAGCAGAGTGGCAACAAGAAGGGTAAGTGCCACTATTGCCAGAAAGAGGGGCACTACAAGAAAGAGTGCTTCAAGTTCAAGAGGGACCAGAAGGAGCAGCAACAGCGGCAACAGCAAAAGCAGCAAACTCCATAGCAACAGCAGCAGCAGTCACAGCAACCCCAGCAGCAGCAGCAGCAGAACCAGACTGGCGTGCGCCATTTTGGTAACATGAACATTGCCAAGGAGGTGTGCGACCGCCTCTTCATGGCGAAGTCTGACATGTCGCAGAAGGAAAAGGCGGATCTGGCATGGTACAAGGACTCGGGGTGTACCAAGAGTCTGACGTACCACAAGGAGTGGGTCACGTAGCTGCTCTCCATTCCCCCCCGTCCACTTGGTTTCGGTGATGATCGAATGGTGTATACTGAGGGGATTGGGATTGTGGAGATGTGGTTGGAGACCCCACGTGGCATTGAAGTGGGAGTTTTCCATGGCGTACTGTATGTGCTTGATGTTGCGTTCAACCTTCTCTCAGTGTCCTCTCTCACCAACACAGGACTGCGCGTTGTCTTCGATGATGACTATGGCTATATCCCCAACAAGGAAACAGGAGAGGAGTTGGCCAGGTCGGTGAAGGAGGGCGACATGTACCGCCTGCTGGGGGCGACCAAGATCCCGCGTGAGCAGAGTCTTGCAGTAGTGGTGCAGGCGAAAGATGGTGAGATCTGGCATGCGCGCTACGGCCACATTGGCATGCGCGCTTTGCAGCAGCTTCAAACAAAGCAGTTATGTATCCGCTGTTTGGAGGGGAAGCTGCATCGTGAGGCATTCTCTAGAGCAGGGGAGCGTGCAAAAGAGGTGTTGGAGCTGGTTCACACGGACTTGTGCGGACCGATGCAGACCCAGAGCTTTGGAGGCTCTAGGTATTTTCTCACCTTCATTGATGATTTGAGCCGTTACACTGCTGTGTACTTCCTTTCCTCCAAGGACCAGTGCTTTGACAGGTTCAAGGAGTTCAAGGCCATGGTGGAGAACCAATCTGGCAAGAAGATGAAGGCGTTACGTAGCGAACGCGGTGGAGAGTACCTCAGCAAGGAATTCCAGGACTACCTCGTAGCAGCTGGCATCAAGGCGCAGCGTACCGCGCCGTACTCGCCGCAGCAGAACGGTGTAGCAGAACGCGCCAACCGTACCATTGTGGAGTCGGCGCGCTCCATGCTGCACGCGGCTCGGCTGACCTACGTCTTCTGGGCTGAACCCGTGAGCACTGCGTCTACATCCAGAACCACAGTCCAGCTAAGGCGCTAGAGCAGATGACGCCGTACGAGGCGTGGTTCGGCAAGAAGCCAAGCATAGGTCATCTTCTCGCGTTTGGCAGCTTGGCGCACATGCACGTGCGAAAGGAGAAGCGGCAAAAGTGGGATGCGAAGAGTGCACAGATGCTGATGATTGGCTTTGTCGTGGCAAGCAAGGCGTATCACCTCTACGAGAGGGATACAGGCCACGTCATCATCTCCAGGGATGTCGTCTTCAACGAGAGTAACGTCATCGGCACCAACATCGTGTGTGGGAGTAGAAATTCTTCCTGGCCCAGTTTCTCCCGATCCTTCCTCTACTGTGATAGTGGGAGAATCACTCTACTCTCCCATGTCTGATGTTGCAGATACAGTAGCCTCATCGGTAGAAGCAGAGGAGGGAGATGTAACACCACCAACAGGAGCACTTGTGCCAGCAACACCGCGCTAAACGCCCGCTAACGCTCCAGTACCAGGTCGCAGGTACTCTCTTAGGGTGCGTTAGGGTCGCTGGTGAGCGCGGCCATTTCTGGATGCTGCAAAAACCAGAACAGATGAACGTCGTAGTTGCAGCAGATTCAGATGAGCCAACATGATATAAGGAGGCCATGGCTGCACCGGATGCAGCAGATTGGGTGCAAGCCGTGCAGCAGCAGATACAGTCGCAGCTGGAGAACGATACATGGGAGCTGACTGAGCGTCCACCAGGACGTCAGGTGATCAAGTGCAAGTGGGTGTTGAAGAAGAAGCGGGGTGCAGATGGTAAGCTGGAAAAGTACAAAGCGAGGCTGGTCGCCAAGGGCTACTCGCAGCAGGAGGGCATCGACTACACAAAAACTTTTGCCCCTGTTGCAAAGTTTGTCTCTGTGCGCACGCTCCTCTCTTATGCAGAAGCTGAGGACTTCGAGATTCACCACATGGATGTCAAGACGGCATTCTTGAATGGTGACTTGGAGGAGGACATTTACATGGAGCAGCCGGACGGGTTCGTCATGGATGGCCATGAGCACCTGTTCTGCAAGCTGCAAAAGTCGCTGTAGGGCCTGAAGCAAGCGTCGCGTGCTTGGAACCAAAAGTTGGATGCAGCGTTGCAGTGCATGGGGTTTGAGCGCAGCGACTGTGACTACAGCGTGTATCGCTGGCAGCATGAGCATGAGATCCTCATCATCATTGTCTATGTGGATGACATGCTCCTCCTTTCCAACAGCATGTCTGCACTACAGAAGTNTTCTGCAAGCTGCAAAAGTCGCTGTAGGGCCTGAAGCAAGCGTCGCGTGCTTGGAACCAAAAGTTGGATGCAGCGTTGCAGTGCATGGGGTTTGAGCGCAGCGACTGTGACTACAGCGTGTATCGCTGGCAGCATGAGCATGAGATCCTCATCATCATTGTCTATGTGGATGACATGCTCCTCCTTTCCAACAGCATGTCTGCACTACAGAAGTTCAAGGAAGCCATGCAGGAGCGCTTCCAGATGTCCGATCTCGGGGAGGCATCATACTTCATCGGTATCCAGATCATGCGTGATTGCAAGTCACGCTCTCTCTCGCTGCCGTAGAGCCGCTACATTAAGGATGTTTTGCAGTGGTTTAGCATGGCAGAGGCAAAACTCGTCGTCACGCCGCTGGAGACGCGGCAGTACCTCGTGAGCTTCAATGGAGAAGCAAATATAACTGAGCGGCAGAAGTACCAGAGCACCATCGGCAGTCTCATGTACCTGATGGTGGTAACCAGGCCGGACCTCGCACAGGCTATGAGCGCTGTGAGCCAGCACATGGCTAATCCCGGACCGGAGGACCAGAAGGCAGTGAAGCGGATCTTCCGCTACCTTGCTGGAACTATCAACATCGGCATCACCTACAACGGCAATGACAACAGCATCATCGGCTACACAGACGTAGATTGGGCTTCAAACCCTGAGGACCGCAAGTCCATCTCTGGATATGTGTTCCTCATGAATGGTGGAGCCATCAGCTGGTGCAGCAAGCGGCAGGTGGTCGTGGCGACCTCGAGCACAGAAGCTGAGTACGTATCTCTCTGCTTTGGAGCCAAGGAAGCAGTTTGGCTCCAACGTCTCATGGCAGAGATGAGTGGGAGTGCAACAGTTCCAGTTCCTGTGCGTGTCAACAACCAGAGCGCAATCGCACTCGCCAAGAATCCTGAGCACCATGCACGTACCAAGCACATTGATATCGCATATCATTTCATCAGGCACATGGTGCAGGAGGGTGCTATCAAGTTGGAGTTTACTCCAACCAGCAAGCAGGTCACTGATTTCTGCACCAAGCCAGTGACCTGTGAGAAGCAGCAGTTCCGCATGAAGGCATGTGGACGTTGCCGACTCTTACTGTGGCAAAGTGGGAGATTGTTGGGAAAGGAGCCATGTGGCTCAGTTTCAGGTCCACATGAGCAAGTTCTAGGAAAGTACCAGATACTTGCTCCGATCGCCAATCAAACTTCACCATTGGAAAGATCAGGTGGCAAGATATCTACGGTCCAAGTTTGAGGCCAATCCAACAGTCGAATTGGGAGATATGAATTTTTGAAGTTTCGGAGATCATGGACCGTCGATGTCTGGGTGGGCATGGATGATGGCTCCATGCCTTAGCCTGAGAAAAGAAAAAGGCAAGAGGTCCAGGGTCAAGACCTGATGGGAGAAATATCCAAAAAGGTCCTTGGTCTTAGGATTGCCTTGTGAGAGTGTACTGACTATGATAAAGGTACCTCTCCTTACTTTTTAGGTGAGGTGAGATCCTTGTGTGCTAGCCATGGACACATGGCGATTCTCCATGGGTTTGTGGGTTATGTGACCACTAGGANCATTGGAAAGATCAGGTGGCAAGATATCTACGGTCCAAGTTTGAGGCCAATCCAACAGTCGAATTGGGAGATATGAATTTTTGAAGTTTCGGAGATCATGGACCGTCGATGTCTGGGTGGGCATGGATGATGGCTCCATGCCTTAGCCTGAGAAAAGAAAAAGGCAAGAGGTCCAGGGTCAAGACCTGATGGGAGAAATATCCAAAAAGGTCCTTGGTCTTAGGATTGCCTTGTGAGAGTGTACTGACTATGATAAAGGTACCTCTCCTTACTTTTTAGGTGAGGTGAGATCCTTTTGTGCTAGCCATGGACACATGGCCATTCTCCATGGGTTTGTGGGTTATATGACCACTAGGAGTGTCCCATGAGAGCATTCTCTAGCTCTCTAGGTCGTGTGTGAGTGGTCAGCCTGATTGCTAGGCTGATTTCCTCCCTTGTATGAGATTATGGACTCTAGTGTGTGAGCCTTAGCCTCCATGGCTAAGTGGGGTGGCTTGTGAGAGGGCTGACTTGCCCAAGCTCTAGCTCTATATGTACTCCATCACTTTGAGTGATTCAATAACCATTCTTCAGTACAAGTGATGCCCTTCCAATCATACATGCTCGCTGCTCCAAGGCTCTCTCTCTCCTCCAGATCCAACAAAGACTACCTACGACAACTCCTTGTGGCTAGGACATTCTACAAATATTCTCTGGTAGGAGAGGTCATTGGGTCAAATCCAAGTCCGATGAATAACTTTCTTTCTCATGAAAAGGTGGAGAGGAAGGTTCTAAAAGACATCTTAGAACATTCCTCGGTCCTTGGTAGCTAGTGCCACTTGGCGGTGACAGGGAGCGCCATGTAGGCGGGGGGGATCATGCAATCTAGGCACTGTGTACCTAGGCTAGAGGCTGGTTCTAGGACTCTAAGAACCCGTCAGTTGCCTGTCATTAAGAACACTTCTTGCCTTTGAGACTCCTAACAGAGTTCTCTTCCAGAGGGAGACACTAAAGAAGCATTGATTGGTCTAACCCCATGAGTTTGCTCCTTACGCGAAAGTGACCAGGTGCTAAGGACATAGTGCAAAGAAGTGATTCTTATGAATTGCTCTGTGTGGAACCTTGGCTCTCAGGATGATATGACCGCTTGGTTGCAAAACCAAGAGTGGTCCGCAAGAGCCATTGTGTCAAATCCCGTTTTCTAGATCGTTGCCTAAGGCAGGTTGACAAAGGATTATGGGCCCACACTGACTAGTTGTAAGGTATGCATCTGCATACTTTCTCGCCATCTCTGTCTTGCAGCGCGCATCAGCTCCATCTGCTCCATTTGCTCCATTAGCTCCAACGGAGGGTGCTGGCACTAAGCAAACAAAGGCTAAAGATAAGCTGTGTCCTTGAAGGTACGACCCTTGGTGCCGAACTAGGATAACCTATGCCCTGAGAGGAACGACCATGGATTCGCTAGTGTGTATTCTTCTCTTTTTGTAGGTGATCAATGACTAAGGGGGGATAAGCAACGGATTTCCACCTTTTAAACAGGTAGCAGATAACAGTCTTCATTAGACTACATCAGCCTCAACGAAGCAGAAAAGCAGAGAAGCAGGGAAGTAGTATGACGACACGCGCGACACTCACTCTGGAGCAAGTCAGCGGTCGGATGTCAAAGTTCACAAAATAGGTTTTCCCTTGTGGATGTGGTAATTTGAGATTATGATGAGGATACGTGGCTATTTGAAGGTGTTCCTTGGAGAAGAGATTGAACCTCAAAAAACAGATGCTATATATGAAGTGTGGAGTGTGAAAAATGACATGGCGCTTGCTATTCTTGTGACCTTAGTGCATGAGTCATAGCATGTCTACCTCCAAGGTAACACATATACATCAACGGCTTATGAGGAGCTTGTATGTGTACACCAATTAATGTCTCTCGCAGATTGCCTCTTCAAAAGCTGATTTCGATGAGGGTGAGCGAAGGAGAGTCGATTCCAGACTTCTTGTTATAGTTTGAAGGAATGTTGTAGCAAGTGCCCAAAATGAACTGGGAAATCGACACCAACATGCAGGCCATGATCCTCCTCATGGCGCAACTTGAAAGCCCGGGTCCCCTGATCACCATCTTTGGCGGTTGGAAGGAGGAGGCTTTGACGTATGACGTTGTGTCTGAATACGTATGCAATGAGGCCATTGGTCTCATCAATGGTGAGGCTAACATTTCAGCCTATGCTGCATAGTAGACTCGTCATGGCAATACCTCCTCTTCTAGTACGAGCGGTAGCAAAAGCGGTGGCGGTGGAGGAAAAGGTAATGGTAGAGGTAGAAAGAGTTCAAAGCGTCCTTGAAAGTGTCATAACTGTGGCAACCCTCGGCATTGGATAGAGGAGTGCACGGCTCCCAAGAAGGAAGACAAAGATCATGTCGGTAGATATGAGGGTAAAGGAAAGGGTAAAAAGGAATTGATGAATATGATGGCTCAGAGCGTGTCGGCAACCAAGGTAGTGGCACCACTCAAGCGTACAGGGTACGGGCTCAAATTTGGCATGAACTACCACTCTTCAAGGAAAAAGGATGGATTCATCTCCACAAGGGACACCGAACGTCACTTCAGGTGTGCTAGCAGCATCTTTGTCCATGCACAAGGCGTGGAAGATAAGTTGATCAACATCAATGTGAATGATGATGAAAAGACTTGAAGCCAAAGAATGACATCTACATGCCGTCTTTTGCGGTAAACCTCTTGTCAGTGTCCAAAATCATGGACCACAACATGACGTTCATCTTCATGGAGGAGGTGGCAGTGATTGTCTGAACAAGGAATTCAGGATCTCCTATCCTAATGAGAGTCTTGTCTCCCAAGTCCGAAGAGTTCATGGGCTCTATATGTTGTAGACCAAGTCCCTTGAGAGTATAAACGAGGTATATGCGGTGGTTGAAGAGCCCAACTCTCCAAAGCCGGATGTCGCACGACAAGCCATCACCATGGCGGACAACTCCACTGACACAGATGTTCAGCAATGGCATAGTGTTGAAATAGTATGCACCTTGTCCACTACCTAGCTGGCTAACCACACATACACACACGGTATGCACTGCTCTATGGAGTACCTCCTGTTGGTCTGTTCTGAGATGAGCCAGGAATGTACCGCCCATAATGGGTATGTCCAATGTGGCATCATAAGAACCATACCTTTTTGGCTTGGTTGAATAGGCACCAGAGTCTCAAAGAAGAGGTCTCAAGTTCAAACCCCGCGACGACCGCAATTTTCTTTGTGGCCTAAACTGGGACAGGAAGTTCCTAGGAAGCTTACTAGACCCTGCCTTGAGGATGACACTTGGCGGTCTAAGGACGCGCCAAGTAGGACTGGAAGTTGAGGTTGGCTCTAGTGGAGCCACTACAGACGAAAGCTTTCACAAAGCTCTGCAATCTTAAAAACATGTACCTTGTATGCATCCATTTACAGTTCTTGCCTTTGACACTCCTCACAGAGTGTCCAACCAAAGGTAGACACTAAAGACCGCAGGTGCAAGATTCAGCTTCGTTGTTGTACATGACGTGACAAGGATGTGCCTGATCACGCCATGGTACACCATACCTTGCCATGCCATGCAGGGCCATGCATGGCATGGCATGCCATGCCATACCATTGTATAAGAGACTGGGCCAGTCTATTCAAATTCACATCATTGCATTCTATCGTATTCTAATTCTGTGAGGGAGAGAAGGTCACTTCCAGAGATGTCACACAAGGCGATTGCTGAGACACAACGTATGAATTGGAAACGCATGCTGTGACAGCCACTCTTGTCTTGTTGTGAAGCTCATTGGGCATGTCATGGGTTGATGTGGCATGGTGGTGTGTGTGTGGCATGGTATTGTGTGACGAAGATCTGGTGGTGGATGAGAGAGATTCGGACGTGGCATGGCATGACATGTCAAAGTAGTGAAATAGTAGCGTTGTGTGCTGCTGCTCTATGCCACACCATAGACTACCTTGCCAAATGCCTGCGCATACGGAGGTCGAACAAATAGGATGTCTGCTCCATGCCATGCCATCTTGCAAACAGCTTGTACGTTGTCTACGACATCTCAACGCTTTCTTGCCTTGGCAGGACCGGCTCAACTTGCGTAAGAACAGCCATCTGTACCTGCCAGATACTCTCTGACACGCAAGCGCAGGCTCAGGCTCAAGCTCAAGCTCAAGCATATGCGCAAGCGATGTTTGTATCCCAGCATGCAGGCATACCAATGCCGTCACCGTTATCATTTCCATGTATGCCCAACGTGCAATATCCACAACTACGACTGCAGCAGCAGCTCCAACAAGAGCAACAGCAACAGCAGCAACAGCAGAATCAGTAGTAGCAATAATAACAACAGCAGTAACAGAAGCCGGAGCAGCAGCAGCAACAGAAGCAGAAGGAACAGGAACTACAAGAACAGCATCAACAACAGCAGCAACAGTAGCAACAGAAGCAGCAGACGTAGTAACAGCAGTAGCAACAACAGCAAAAGCAGAAACAACAGCAGTAACAGAAGCCGGAGCAGCAGCAGCAACAGAAGCAGAAGGAACAGGAACTACAAGAACAGCATCAACAACAGCAGCAACAGTAGCAACAGAAGCAGCAGACGTAGTAACAGCAGTAGCAACAACAGCAAAAGCAGAAATAACAGCAGTAACATCTGCAGCAATTGCAACAAGAGCAGAAAGAGCGGCAACAAGACCAACAACAACAACAACAGAAGAAACAACATGAATAAGAAGGAGATGCGGCTGTTGGGCTTAAGCCGTTGCAAGGATGAGAAGATACTGCTGCTGCTTCTGAAGCACCAGCTGGCATGTTTATCACTACAGGACTGTACATGGAGGCAGATTGTGCCACAACAGCAGTACCAGCAGTATAACCATCACCATTACCACCATCAGTAACACCATCAGTAGTAACAGTTGATGCAGAGCAGGAGGCAAAAGGATGGGATAGGGATGCGGTGGCGGCTACACCTGTAGATACTCGTCGACTTGCATCGTTTTCAGGATCTATAGCTGCTCTTGCTACTGCCCCCATTGCTGATGGGCAAGCAAGTTCAAAAGTTGTTCTAGGGAAGGCAGTTACTGCTCGAGTAGTAGCAGGCGAGGCAACTGCTGAGGAGAGTGCTACCTCTCCTGCCATCACACCGGCTGTCAGAAGCAGTACCACTGGCAGCATGAGTCGTGCAAGCACAAATTGAGTAGCTTCTGTGCAAGCAATTGAGAACGGCAAAGCACATTCACTACCATGTGTCTGCATAGCGACAGCAACAACAGTAACAATATTAGTAGCAACAGCGACAAGAACAAGTACGAGCGATAGCAACAGTAGCAGCCGAAAGGGCTATTTCAAGAGCAGTAACTACTGGTGACAAGGAAACGCCTGATTAGGTGGCCGGCAATATCCTTGGCACATCTGTTGGCACGAAGCCAGCTGAACACACAGCAGAAGAGTTGTCAACAGCACCAGCAGCTCCACCAGCAGCAAGATCAGCAGCAACGGAAATAAAAGGGGCAAGTGTCTCATCAACTAGTTGAAAAGCAAGTGACTAGGGCAACATAGAGAGTTGTACTCTCATGGAAAAAGCTCTACATCAACTTCTATCCGTTGTAACGACAAAAGTCAATTTTGAAAGCGCCAGAGGTACACTAATTTTACCCCAATGGATTGGCCCACAAGGGGTTGATTCATGCATCCCCCCCCTCCCCCCGCGGTCTGCCGGTGCCCAACGTCTTCATTGCAAGAGGGGCTGGAAGGATTGATAGTCAACTTGCCAATTGAAACATTGGCAAGTTTCTGTGTAGTGGTTTGGTTTTTGGACACAAAACACAGTGTAATGAAAGCCAGCTACTAAGTTGCACATCAGGTACGAGGCACCATGACAATTGTAATTCTGTAGTACGGGTGTCACTTAAGACTGGATCGACTTCATTTGGTCTAATCCGACATTTTTAAAGTTTGAGTTGAATAAAGCTCGCGGATCAAGATTTAGAACCAATCTGAGGCACCCTTTTGTCCAGATATCTGGAACCGAATACAACCAGTGTGAGCTCGTCATGTTCACAGGTTGGAGTCTCATACAAAGGTCGCCAAAGTGCCAGCTGTACTGGCGGGACATGATGCCGCAACCCATTCAACTTCTCCTCCTGCCAATGTGTAGTTACTGGTAGGTATGTGTCATGTAGGCCTTGGTGTCAACAGGCAAACTATTATTATTAATGGTATGAAATCAGGATCGAGACCAGTCTCGATCTCGACTGTCTCGATATCTTCTCGTCTCGTCTCAATGTTGTCCCGTCTTGTTGTCTTATACAGCACTATGCGACACAATCTCCATTTGTCTCGCGTGAGACGAGTCGACATCGAGACAGGTCTTGTGTCGTGCGACATCTGAACTAGATTCTTGTACTGAAGTAGTGTCTCGTTTCCTTGTATGACTCCTGCCACATATGCCAAGTGATCTAGAATCAATCGTGCAATCAGTGGATGTGTCCGCATAAGACACGAGCAAACCCATTGTTACGGAGCATCAATATGTTTTCATGAAGAGATGAATGAACTTGCAAAGATTTCTCACTGTTCAGTTCGTTCATATTTTCTGCATCGTGGACAATAGATAAAAATACTCTTCAAATGTGTTTTTATGTCCATGTAAGTTTGTTGCCGATATCGAGCACAGGCGGCTAGTCCTAAAGATTTGTCTTGTCTAGTGATCTTGGTTTGGAGACGTCATGCATGGTGGCAGAGTGACATGTAATCCTTACAATCTAGGATTTGAATGCTAAACTGAAGAGTTTATTTATAAACCAGGGTATACGGTAGCTGAAACACTGCTTGTAATTAGAGTCGGGTCACCACATACTTCACTTCCGGTAGCTTGTTTCGTCGTTTTGATCGTCACTTACAAAGCGGACGATTTGAGATTTTATTGGACTAGAGCGAGACCGAGATGATACCGACACAAGACCGAATCTAGGAAAATGCAAATCGATACGAGAACGAGATTTTCTCGTCCTCTATTTGGGACGAGACATAAAAACCAATTTGGAAATAAACAGCTTCGAGATCAAGAATTTATTTTCTCAATCTAGATGTAACAGCCCTAGTCATTATCATGGTGGTCATCATCACCTTTGCACTACTATATCGGTCATCAAATTTGAAAAACCAAATGCCGAAAAGACATGATAGGCTATCTTCTGGATTTCCCTTTTGTTCTAAATACATCCTATTCCAAGAGGGTAGATGAACGACAGAATGCCCACGTTGTTCCATAACTACAAAATGTCCCTTCCAATATTGCCTCAACATGGATTCAACGTGATGTGACATGCATGCATGCCTTGTCTGAGGGCAAACATGAGCACAGTTGTTGAACAATCACAAATCCCTCTTTCCAAGGATTTGTATTTCGTTGAAAGGTAGGGGGTTCCGTGCGGTTAGCATAGGGAGTCCAAGATTCTGCATGCATTGAAAGAGAATAATTGAGGCCTGCTATTGTAGGGCCATGCCGAAGACTCAAGTAGAGTAAAACCCTAGAATCCCAAATGTAATCTGAGTAACGGGTTTGTGTTACGTCGAGCAGAACCTAGGTGATTCACAGGGATGAGCTGCAAAGCACTAGACTACTCAAGGAGTAAGGATTGATAGCCAAGTTGTACTTTCCAATAGGTGAACTTCAATGACAAGTGTCAAACAAGTTCAGTGCATATATGTCTGTATATATACGATGAAAAAATGACAATGATTTATATGTAGGGTGTTTTCAGGTCGAGTCTAGCAATGCATACTACGTCACGTCGTGAGTGATTGCTGAAAAAAACTCTCCTAAAAAGTGGACTGGATTTAAGAATTACAAGGTGCGGTTCTACAAAAGTAGAAAACCATCAAGAAGTTGACCAAATGATCTTAAAACAACAAATATAGTTCTTGATACTTCTATAGTTTCTTTTTTTCAAACTGGTGAAAGCTGTCAAGAGTTTTTGGAACAAAACACTAGAGATTAGGATAGGGGACAAAAATGCCCTCGGCCAAAGAGCGTGAAAATTTCTAGAGATTGACGCATATTGGGCTAAGAATGTAAATACAAAAATACCCACTTCTGCAGTTTAGGGACTCATGTACGTCAAGGATGTAATGCTTTTCCACCTTTTACGAGCGACATCTCGATGCATTAACACATGTAGGCTGGTGACAACGATAGAAGCCATTCATCAAATAATCGATGTCTCGGAGGTTGTCGAAGGGCTTCTACCAGTTATACAAGACGTGATATCCGTGCTACTTGCCCACATACTTGGTCTTTCTCTACAAAGTCGATGTTTCAGGACGTTCTTAATCACGTACTCTATTTTACGTGGTGAAACGTGTAGAGTTAGATGCAAGTCCGGCGGTCGACACTTTTGCTACTCAGTGAGTCCTCTGCAGTTTGCATGAAGTATGGAATAGTCCGTTGACCGTTAGACAGGTTTGTCCGGTCTGTACATCTGTTTGAGGCTAGAACATCGTTCATAGCTGGATCCAACTGCCATTCGTACCAAAAAGGCATAGTGAAGCGGCCGTCTGTGTCCCTTATGATAGTGGAACGATTGCAAGTGCTGTGGCCTTCTTGGCCACAAACCTGCTAATCTATCCCATAACACAGAACATATCGGGGCCTATTCCTACCATGGCGCACTTGAGGCTTCGAACAGTAGACATGTAGGAAATGTTCTCAATTTTACACCGTTTTCCTTTTATATCGGGACTCGTGGAAGAGGAGACCTTACTGTCTGTTGTCATGAACCATACTCAGGCATTACTAATGGGCTTGTAATTCTCCATGTTATAGAGCTTGAGGACGTCCATGATGTACTTAGTGCGGTTCAACTGGATGGTTCTTTTTGCTTGGTTGTGGTGGACGGACATCTCGAGGAAGAAATCGAGAGGACCCATATCCTTAATCTTGAACCTATTACATAGCTCTTATTTGAGCCTTTTCAAAAGCTCGATTAACAACAAACAGATGATCACGTGATCAACAGAAGTGCAACCAGCATCAAGCCTTGCTCATCCTCCTGCACATAGACACTAAGGTCATTATGGCAGTGCATACAGGTGAGTCCAACCATGAAACCGTCCATCTCCTTCTATCACATTCTTGGGGCCTGTTTTGTTGGAACTTGAGGAGAGAGGGAGCCTTGGAGCAGCGAGCATGTGTCATTGGAAGGGCATCACTTGTGCTGAAGAATGGTTGTTCAATCACTCAACATGATGGAGTACATATACAGCTAGAGCTTGGGCAAGTCAGCCCTCTCACAAGCCACACCACTTAGCCATGGAGGCGAAGACTCACACACTAGAGTCCATAATTTCACACAAGGGAGGAAATCAGCCTAGCAATCAGGCTGACCACTCACACACGACCTAGAGAGCTAGAGTATGCTCTCATGGCACACTCCTAGTGGTCACATAACCCACAAACCCATGGAGAATCGCCATGTGTCCATGGCTAGGACACAAGGATCTCACCTCACCTAAAAGGTAAGGAGAGGTACCTTTATCCTAGTCAGCACACTCTGACAAGGCNAGCTAGAGCTTGGGCAAGTCAGCCCTCTCACAAGCCACACCACTTAGCCATGGAGGCGAAGACTCACACACTAGAGTCCATAATTTCACACAAGGGAGGAAATCAGCCTAGCAATCAGGCTGACCACTCACACACGACCTAGAGAGCTAGAGTATGCTCTCATGGCACACTCCTAGTGGTCACATAACCCACAAACCCATGGAGAATCGCCATGTGTCCATGGCTACCACACAAGGATCTCACCTCACCTAAAAGGTAAGGAGAGGTACCTTTATCCTAGTCAGCACACTCTGACAAGGCAATCCTAAGACCAAGGACCTTTTTGGATATTTCTCCCATCAGGTCTTGGCCCTGGACCTCTTTCCTTTTTCTTTTCTCAGGCTAAGGCATGGAGCCATGACCCATGCCCACCCAGACATCGACGGTCCATGACCCCCAGAACTTCGAAAATTCATATCTCCCAATCCGACCGTTGGATCGGCCTCAAACTTAGAGCGTAGACATTTTGCCACCTGATCTTTCCAATGAAGAAGTTGAATTGGCGATCGGAGCAGGCATCTGGTACTTTCCTGGAACTTGCTCCTATAGACCTGAAACTGAGCCAAATGGCTCCTTTCCCAACAATCTCCCACTTTGCCGCAGTCAGAGTGGGCTGAATCCACATGCCTTCATGCAGATTTGTTGCTTCTCACGGGTCACTGGCTTGGTGCAGAAATCAGCGACCTGCTTGCTGGTTGGAGTAAACTCCACCTTGATAGCATCCTCCTGCACCATGTGCCTGATGAAATGATATGCGATGTCAATGTGCTTGGTGCGTGCATGGTGCTCAGGATTCTTGGCGAGTGCGATTGCGCTTTGGTTGTCGACGCGCACAGGAACTGGAACTGCTGCACTCCCACTCATCTCTGCCATGAGACGTTGGAGCCAAACTGCTTCCTTGGCTTAAAAGCTGAGAGAAACGTACTCAGCTTCTGTACTCGAGGTGGCCACGACCACCTGCCGCTTGCTGCACCAACTGATGGCCCCACCATTCATGAGGAACACATGTCCAGAGATGGACTTGCGGTCCTCAGGGTTTGAAGCCCAATCTGCGTCTGTGTAGCCGATGATGCTGTTGTCATTGCCGTTGTAGGTGATGCCGANCTGCCTTCTGGTGCTCCGGTCCGGGATTAGCCATGTGCTGGCTCACAGCGCTCACAGCCTGTGCGAGGTCCGGCCTGGTTGCCACCATCAGGTACATGAGACTGCCGACGGCGCTCTGGTACTTCTGCCGCTCAGCTGCATTTGCTTCTCCATTGAAGCTCACGAGGTACTGCCGCGTTTCCAGCGGCGTGCCGATGGGTTTTGCCTCTGCCATGCCGAACCGCTGCAAAACATCTTTGATGTAGCGGCTCTGCTGCAGCAAGAGAGAGCGTGACTTGCGGTCACGCGTGATCTGGATATCGAGGAAGTATGATGCTTCCCCAAGATCAGACATCTGGAAGCGCTCCTGCATGGCTTCCTTGAACTCCTGTAGTGCAGACATACTGTTGGAAAGGAGGAGCATGTCATCCACATAGACAATGATGATGAGGATCTCATGCTCATGCTGCCAGCGAGACACGCTATAGTCACACTCGCTGCGCTCAAACCCCATGCACTGCAACGCCGCATCCAACTTCTGGTTCCAAGTACGCGACGCTTGCTTGAGGCCGTACAGCGACTTCTGCAGCTTGCAGACCAGGTGCTCTTGGCCATCCATGACGAGCCTCTCCGGCTGCTCCATGTAGATCTCTTCCTCCAAGTCACCATTCAAGAAAGCCGTCTTGACATCCATGTGGTGAATCTCGAAGTCCTCAGCTGCTGCATAAGAGAGGAGCGTGCGCACAGAGGCAAACTTTGCAACGGGGGCAAACGTTTCTGTGTAGTCGATGCCCTCCTGCTGCGAGTAGCCCTTGGCAACTAGCCTCGCCTTGTACTTTTCCAGGTTACCATCTGCTCCCCGCTTCTTCTTAAGGACCCACTTGCACTTGATCACCTTACGTCCTGGTGGACGTTCAGTCAGCTCCCACGTGCCGTTCTCCAGCTGCGAATGTATCTCTTGCTGCACGGCTTGCATCCAATCTGCTGCATCCGGTGCAGCCATGGCCTCCTTGTATGACGTTGGCTCATCTGAATCTGCTGCAACTGTGAGGTTCATCTATTCTGGTTTCTGCAGCATCCAGAAATGGCCGCGCTCACCAGGCTTGTAACGCACCCTAAGAGGGTACCTGCGACCTGGTGCTGGAGCGTTAGCGGGTGGCTGGTGTGTGTGTGTGTGTGTCTTTGTGTGTGTGTGTGTGTGTGTGTGTGT
>SZWC01001436.1:259727-272035 GCA_023375785.1 Penium margaritaceum | reverse complement strand
TCCTCTGGCTTGCCCCCCCGTACTCTGGCTTGCTCCACCGTTCTCTGGCTTGCTCCACCATTCCCTGGCTTGATCCACCATTCCCTGGCTTGCTCCAGTGTTCTCTAGCTTGCTACACCGTTCTCTGGCTTGCTCCACCTTTCCCTGGCTTGCTCCACCGTTCTCTGTCTTGCTCCACCATTCTCTCACTGGCTCCACCGTTCTCTGGCTTGCCCCACCTTTCTTTGGATTGCTCTATCCAGCTCTGGCTTGCTCCACCTTCCTCTGGCTTGCCCCACCTTTCTCTCGCTTGCTCCACCTTTCTCAAGTTTTCTCCAGTGTTCTCTGCCTTGCTCCATTTTCCTCTGGCTTGCTCCACCGTACTCTGGCTTGCTCCACCTTTTCCTGGCTTGCTCCACCTTTCTCTGGCTTCCTCCACCTTTCTCTGGCTTGCTCCATTGTTCTCTTGCTTGCTCAAACTTTCTCTGGCTTGCTCCACCGTTCTCATGCTTGCTTCGCCTTTCTCTAGCTTGCTCCACCTTTCTCTGGCTTGCTCAACCTTTCACGGACTTGCTCCACCATTCTTTGGCTTGCTCCACCTTTCCCTGGCTTGCTCCATTTTCTCTGGCTTGCTCCTCATTTCTCTGGCATCCTCCACCTCCCACTGACTTGCTCCACCTTTCTCTGGTTTGTTCAACCTTTCTCTGGCCTGCTCCACGTTTCTCTGGCTTACTCCACCATTCTCTCGCTTGCTGCACCATTCCCTGGACTGCTCCACCGTTCTCTGGTTTGCTCCACCGCTCTCTGGCTGGCTCCACCTTTCCCTGGCATGCTCCACCTTTCTCTGACTTGCTCCACCTTCCCGTGATGGCTCCACCTGTCCCTAGCTTGCTCCACCTGCCCTGGCTTGCTCCACCTTTATCCCGCTTTCTCCAAATTTCTCTGACTTGCTCTACCTTTCTCAGGCTTGCTCCACCTATCTCTGGCTTGCCCCACCTTTCGTTGTCTTGTTCCGTCTTTCTCTGGCTTGCTTCACCATTCTCTGGCTTGCTCCGACTTTCTCTGGCGTGCTCCACCGTTCTCTGGCTTGCTCCACCTTACCCTGGCTTGCTCCACCTTTCTCTGGCTTGAACCACCGTTCTCTGGCTTGCTCCACCGTTCTCTCGCTTACTCCACCTTTCTCTGGCTTGCTCCACCTTTCTCTGGCTTGATTTTCCCTTCTCTGGCTTGCTTCACCGTTCTCTGGCTTGCTCCACCTTTCTCTAGCTTAATCCACCTTTGTCTGGCTTGCTCTACCGTTCTCAGACTTGCTCCACCGTTCTCTGGCTTGCTCCATCTTTCCCTGGCTAGCTGCACCTTTCTCTGGCTTGCTTCACCTTTCTCTAGCTTGCTCTACCTTCCTTTGGATTGCTCCACCTTTCTCTGGCTTGCTCCACCTTTCTCTCGCTTGCTCCACCTTTCTCTGGCTTGCTCCGCCATTCTCTGGCATGCTCCACTGTTCTCTGGCTTGCTCCACCATTTTCTGGAACTCTCCACCGTTCTCTAGCTTGCTCCACCGTTCTCTGGCTTGCTGCACTGTTCTCTGGCTTGCTCCACCTTTCAATGGCTTGCTCCACCTTTCTCTAGCTTGCCCCACCCTTCTCCAGCTTGCTCCACTGTTTTCTGCCTTACTCCACTCTTCTCTGGCTTGCTCCACCGTTCTTTGGCTTGCTCCACCAATCTCTAGCTTGCTCCACCTTTCTGTGGCTTGCCCTACCCTTCTCAACCTTGCTCCACCCTTCTCTGAATTCCTCCATCGTTCTTTGGCTTACTCCACCATTCCCTGGCTTGCTCAACCGTTCTCTCGCTTGGTGCACTCTTCTCTAGCACTCTCCACCTTTCTCTGGCTTGATCCACCTTTCTCTGGCTTGCTCCATCTTTCTCTGGCTTGCTCCACCGTTCTCTGGCTTGCTCCACCATTCTCTTGCTTGCTCCACCTTTCTCTGGCTTGTTCCGCCTTTCTCTGGCTTGCTCCACCGTTATCTGGCTTGCTCCTCCTTTCTCCGGCTTGCTCCACCTTACATTGACTTGCTCCACTGTTTTGTGGCTTGATCCATTGATCTCTGGCTTGCTCCATCTTTCTCTGGCTTGCTCCACCTTTCTCTAGCTTACTCTACCTTTCCCTAGCTTGCTCCACCATTCTGTGGCTTGCTCTACTCGTCTCTGCCTTGCTCTACCGTTCTCTGACTTTCTCCACCTTTCTCTGGCTTGCTCCTCCTTTCTCTGACTTGCTCCACCGTTCGCTGGCTTCCTCCACCATCCTCTGACTTGCTCCAATGTTCTCTGGCTTGCTCCACCATTCTCTGGCTTCCTCCACCGTTCTCTAGCTTACTCCACCATTCTCTGGCTTGCTGCACCGTTCTCTGGATTGCTCCACCTTTCAGTGGCTTGGTCCACCTTTCTCTGGCTTGCTCCACCCTTCTCCAGCTTGCTCCACTGTTCTCTGGCATGCTCCACCATTCTATGGCTTGCTCCACCAATCTCTAGCTTGCTCCACCTTTCTGTGGCTTGCCCTACCCTTCTCAACCTTGCTCCACCATTCTCTGAATTCCTCCATCGTTCTTTGGCTTACTCCACCATTCTCTGGCTTGCTCAACCGTTCTCTCGCTTGGTGCACTCTTCTCTAGCACTCTCCACCTTTCTCTGGCTTGATCCACCTTTCTCTGGCTTGCTCCATCTTTCTTTGGCTTGCTCCACCGTTCTCTGGCTTGCTCCACCATTCTCTGGCTTGCTCCACCTTTCTCTGGCTTGTTCCGCCTTTCTCTGGCTTGCTCCACCGCTATCTGGCTTGCTCCTCCTTTCTCTGTCTTGCTCCACCTTCCCCCGAATTGCTCCACTGTTCCCTGGCTTGATCCATTGATCTCTGGCTTGCTCCACCGGTCTCTGCCTTGCTCCACCGTTCTCTGTCTTGCTCCACCTTCCCCCGAATTGCTCCACTGTTCCCTGGCTTGATCCATTGATCTCTGGCTTGCTCCACCGGTCTCTGCCTTGCTCCACCGTTCTCTGTCTTGCTCCACCTTCCCCCGAATTGCTCCACTGTTCCCTGGCTTGATCCATTGATCTCTGGCTTGCTCCACCGGTCTCTGCCTTGCTCCACCGTTCTCTGTCTTGCTCCACCTTCCCCCGAATTGCTCCACTGTTCCCTGGCTTGATCCATTGATCTCTGGCTTGCTCCACCGGTCTCTGCCTTGCTCCACCGTTCTCTGTCTTGCTCCACCTTCCCCCGAATTGCTCCACTGTTCCCTGGCTTGATCCATTGATCTCTGGCTTGCTCCACCGGTCTCTGCCTTGCTCCACCGTTCTCTGTCTTGCTCCACCTTCCCCCGAATTGCTCCACTGTTCCCTGGCTTGATCCATTGATCTCTGGCTTGCTCCACCGGTCTCTGCCTTGCTCCACCGTTCTCTGTCTTGCTCCACCTTCCCCCGAATTGCTCCACTGTTCCCTGGCTTGATCCATTGATCTCTGGCTTGCTCCACCGGTCTCTGCCTTGCTCCACCGTTCTCTGTCTTGCTCCACCTTCCCCCGAATTGCTCCACTGTTCCCTGGCTTGATCCATTGATCTCTGGCTTGCTCCACCGGTCTCTGCCTTGCTCCACCGTTCTCTGTCTTGCTCCACCTTCCCCCGAATTGCTCCACTGTTCCCTGGCTTGATCCATTGATCTCTGGCTTGCTCCACCGGTCTCTGCCTTGCTCCACCGTTCTCTGTCTTGCTCCACCTTCCCCCGAATTGCTCCACTGTTCCCTGGCTTGATCCATTGATCTCTGGCTTGCTCCACCGGTCTCTGCCTTGCTCCACCGTTCTCTGTCTTGCTCCACCTTCCCCCGAATTGCTCCACTGTTCCCTGGCTTGATCCATTGATCTCTGGCTTGCTCCACCGGTCTCTGCCTTGCTCCACCGTTCTCTGTCTTGCTCCACCTTCCCCCGAATTGCTCCACTGTTCCCTGGCTTGATCCATTGATCTCTGGCTTGCTCCACCGGTCTCTGCCTTGCTCCACCGTTCTCTGTCTTGCTCCACCTTCCCCCGAATTGCTCCACTGTTCCCTGGCTTGATCCATTGATCTCTGGCTTGCTCCACCGGTCTCTGCCTTGCTCCACCGTTCTCTGTCTTGCTCCACCTTCCCCCGAATTGCTCCACTGTTCCCTGGCTTGATCCATTGATCTCTGGCTTGCTCCACCGGTCTCTGCCTTGCTCCACCGTTCTCTGTCTTGCTCCACCTTCCCCCGAATTGCTCCACTGTTCCCTGGCTTGATCCATTGATCTCTGGCTTGCTCCACCGGTCTCTGCCTTGCTCCACCGTTCTCTGTCTTGCTCCACCTTCCCCCGAATTGCTCCACTGTTCCCTGGCTTGATCCATTGATCTCTGGCTTGCTCCACCGGTCTCTGCCTTGCTCCACCGTTCTCTGTCTTGCTCCACCTTCCCCCGAATTGCTCCACTGTTCCCTGGCTTGATCCATTGATCTCTGGCTTGCTCCACCGGTCTCTGCCTTGCTCCACCGTTCTCTGTCTTGCTCCACCTTCCCCCGAATTGCTCCACTGTTCCCTGGCTTGATCCATTGATCTCTGGCTTGCTCCACCGGTCTCTGCCTTGCTCCACCGTTCTCTGTCTTGCTCCACCTTCCCCCGAATTGCTCCACTGTTCCCTGGCTTGATCCATTGATCTCTGGCTTGCTCCACCGGTCTCTGCCTTGCTCCACCGTTCTCTGTCTTGCTCCACCTTCCCCCGAATTGCTCCACTGTTCCCTGGCTTGATCCATTGATCTCTGGCTTGCTCCACCGGTCTCTGCCTTGCTCCACCGTTCTCTGTCTTGCTCCACCTTCCCCCGAATTGCTCCACTGTTCCCTGGCTTGATCCATTGATCTCTGGCTTGCTCCACCGGTCTCTGCCTTGCTCCACCGTTCTCTGTCTTGCTCCACCTTCCCCCGAATTGCTCCACTGTTCCCTGGCTTGATCCATTGATCTCTGGCTTGCTCCACCGGTCTCTGCCTTGCTCCACCGTTCTCTGTCTTGCTCCACCTTCCCCCGAATTGCTCCACTGTTCCCTGGCTTGATCCATTGATCTCTGGCTTGCTCCACCGGTCTCTGCCTTGCTCCACCGTTCTCTGTCTTGCTCCACCTTCCCCCGAATTGCTCCACTGTTCCCTGGCTTGATCCATTGATCTCTGGCTTGCTCGATCTTCCTCTGCCTTGCTCCACCTTTCTCTGACCTGCTGTACCTTTCTCTAGCCCACTCCACCTTTCTCTGGCCTGCTGCACCTTTGTCTGGCCTGCCCCACCTTTCTCTGGCCTGCTCCACCTTTCTCTGGCTTGCTCAACCTTTCTCTGGCCTGCTCCACCTTCCTCTGCTTTGCTCCACCTTTCTCTGGCTTGCTCCACTGTTCTCTGGCTTGTTCCACCGTTCTCTCGCTATATCCACCATTCTCTGGCTTCCTCTACCATTATCTGGCTTGCTCTTCTGTTCTCGGTCTTGCTGCACCGTTCTGTGGCTTGCTCCATTTTCCTCTAGCTTGTTCCACCTTTCTCTGGCTTGCTCCACCATTCTCTGGCTTGATCCACCATTCACTGCAATGCTCCACCGATATCTGGCTTGCTCCACCGTGCTGTTGCTTGCTCCACTGTTCTCTGGCTTTCTCCACGGGTCCCTTCCTTGCTCCACCATCCTCTGGCTTGCCCCCCCGTACTCTGGCTTGCTCCACCGTTCTCTGGCTTGCTCCACCATTCCCTGGCTTGATCCACCATTCCCTGGCTTGCTCCAGTGTTCTCTAGCTTGCTTCACCGTTCTCTGGCTTGCTCCACCTTTCCCTGGCTTGCTCCACCGTTCTCTGTCTTGCTCCACCATTCTCTCACTGGCTCCACCGTTCTCTGGCTTGCCCCACCTTTCTTTGGATTGCTCTATCCAGCTCTGGCTTGCTCCACCTTCCTCTGGCTTGCCCCACCTTTCTCTCGCTTGCTCCACCTTTCTCAAGTTTTCTCCAGTGTTCTCTGCCTTGCTCCATTTTCCTCTGGCTTGCTCCACCGTACTCTGGCTTGCTCCAGCTTTTTCTGGCTTGCTCCACCTTTCTCTGGCTTGCTCCATCGTTCTCTTGCTTGCTCAAACTTTCTCTGGCTTGCTCCACCGTTCTCATGCTTGCTTCACCTTTCTCTAGCTTGCTCCACCTTTCTCTGGCTTGCTAAACCTTTCACGGACTTGCTCCACCATTCTTTGGCTTGCTCCACCTTTCCCTGGCTTGCTCCATTTTCTCTGGCTTGCTCCTCATTTCTCTGGCGTCCTCCACCTCCCACTGACTTGCTCCACCTTTCTCTGGTTTATTCAACCTTTCTCTGGCCTGCTCCACGTTTCTCTGGCTTACTCCACCATTCTCTGGCTTGCTGCACCATTCCCTGGACTGTTCCACCGTTCTCTGGTTTGCTCCACCGCTCTCTGGCTGGCTCCACCTTTCCCTGGCATGCTCCACCTTTCTCTGACTTGCTCCACCTTCCCCTGATGGCTCCACCTTTCTCTAGCTTGCTCCACCTGCCTTGGCTTGCTCCACCTTTATCCCGCTTTCTCCAACTTTCTCTGACTTGCTCTACCTTTCTCAGGCTTGCTCCACCTATCTCTGGCTTGCCCCACCTTTCGTTGTCTTGTTCCGTCTTTCTCTGGCTTCCTTCACCATTCTCTGGCTTGCTCCGACTTTCTCTGGCCTGCTCCACCGTTCTCTGGCTTGCTCCACCTTACCCTCGCTTGCTCCACCTTTCTCTGGCTTGAACCACCGTTCTCTGGCTTGCTCCACCGTTCTCTCGCTTACTCCACCTTTCTCTGGCTTGCTCCACCTTTCTCTGGCTTGATTTTCCCTTCTCTGGCTTGCTTCACCGTTCTCTGGCTTGCTCCACCTTTCTCTGGCTTAATCCACCTTTGTCTGCCTTGCTCTACCGTTCTCAGACTTGCTCCACCGTTCTCTGGCTTGCTCAATCTTTCCCTGGCTAGCTGCACCTTTCTCTGGCTTGCTTCACCTTTCTCTAGCTTGCTCTACCTTCCTTTGGATTACTCCACCTTTCTCTGGCTTGCTCCACCTTTCTCTGGCTTGCTCCACCTTTCTCTGGCTTGCTCCACCGATCTTTGGCTTGCTCCACCTTTCTCTTGCTTGCTCCACCTTTCTCTGGCCTGCTCCACCTTTCTCTGGCTTGCTCCAGCTTTCTCTGGCTTGCTCCACCGATCTCTGGCTTGCTCCACCTTTCTCTTGCTTGCTCCAGCTTTCTCTGGCTTGCTCCACCTTCCTCTGTCCTGCTCCACCTTTCTCTGGCCTGCTACACCGTTATCTGGCTTGCTTCACCTTTCTCTGGCTTTCTCCACATTTCTCTGGCTTGCTCCACCGTTCTCGGACTTGCTCCACTTTTCTCTTGCTTGCTCCACCTTTCCCTGGCTTGCTCCATCTTTTTCTGGCGTGCTCCACCTTCCTCTGGCTTGCTCCACGTTTCTCTGGCTTGCTCCACCTTTGTCTGGCTAGCCCCACCGATCTCTGGCTTCCTCCGCCTTTCTCTTGCTTGCTCCACCTTTCCCTGGCCTTCTCCACCTTCATCTGGCCTGCTACACTTTTCTCTGGCTTACTCCACCGTTCTCTGGCTTGCTCCACCTTTCCGTGGCTTGCTCCACCTTTCTGTGGCTTGCTCCACCTTTCCCTGGCTTTCTCCACCTTTCTCTGGCTTGCTCCAGATTTCTCTGGCCTGTTCCACCATTCTCTGGTTTGCTCCACCATTCTCTGGCTTGCTCCACCTTTGCCTGGCATGCTCCACCTTTCTCTGGCTTGCACAACCTTCCCCTGTTGGCTCCACCTTTCTCTGGCTTGCTCCACCTTTCCCTGGCTTCCTCCACCTTTCTCTCGCTTGCTCCAAATTTCTCTCACTTGCTCAACCGTTCTCTGGCTTGCTTCACCATTCTCTGGATCGCCCTATCTTTCCCGGACTTGCTCCACCTTTCTCTGGCTTGCTCCACCTTTCTCTAGATTGCCCCACCTTTCTCTGGCTTGCTCCACTTTTCTCTGGCTTGCTTCAAAGTTCTCTGACTTGCTCCACCTTTCTCTGGCTTGCTCCTGTTGAAATCAGGATCAGCCTCAGAGGTCAGCATGAACCAATAAGCACTTGACTCCATTGGAAGTTAAACCATTAATTCCATGAACTCCATTAACTGTGGATACATAGGATCTGAAATACAGCCATCACACTTGGCCGGATAGCACACACAATGTGAGGTTGAAGAGCCTTAGCCAAGGCCTCAGGCAGATAGTGCATCTCTTTCAGTTTCCGATGGTATGCTGCATGTTTGTTTTGGTGTACTACATGCAAAGCTGGCTACGAATGAACTTACTACCTAATTATACTGGTCTAAGCGGCAGGTGAGACAGAACTACAGGATGCTCATCGAGCCTCAGACCGTTCGGTACTCTAATGTCTGCCCTTTGGCAGGCACGGCCGTATCAGACGCCGGTCCTCAAGCATACCGAGGTTGGCAGACACCCAGCGCCCTCGGTGCCTGTTAACGCGAGAGGAACCGACGCTCACAGTCTTGGTCACTTAAACGGCAGTGATCAGCTTGTCGTATCCAGCTGCGATAATCCACCGTTGGATGTTCAGCCCCGTTCACACGAGAGGAGCTGATGCTCACACTCTCGGTCCATGATCCATCACTGTCAGATGTTCTGTTTAATTACCTTGTCTTCCAATGCTCAGTCACACTTCCTGTGTCTTCCGTGCCGTGCAGTTGAACGAGAAACTTGTGCTGCGATTGGTGTCCAGTTAATGCAGAACGTATGCCACACCAAAAGCAGAAAGTATGCCAATTTCTGCTTTTGACTTTAGTTTTCAATCCAGCCGTTGGATGGCGCTGAGATCTTGAGGGTAGCACAGTGAGGACAAGATCTCTGTATGGCTGCCGTTGGATCTTATATTTATGCAGCCGGGAGGCAGAGGGGCAGTATACAACAGCTCCACCATTCTCTGGCTTGCTCCACCTTTTTCTGGCTTGCTCCACCTTTCTCTGGCTTGCTCCATCTTTCCCTGGCTTGCTCCACCGTTCTATGGCTTGCTCGACCTTTCTCTGGCTTTCTCCACCTTTCCCTAGCGTGCTCCACCTTTCTCTGGCTTGCTCCACCGTTCTCTGGCCTGCTCAACCCATTCCTAGCTTGCTCCACCTTTCTCTGGCTTGCTCCACCTTTCCCTGGCTTGCTCCATTGTTTTCTGGCTTTTTCCACCTTCCTCTGGCTTGCTCCATCGTTCTCTGGCTTGGTCCACCTTTCTCTGGCTTGCTTCACCTTGCCCTGGCTTGCTCCACCTTTCTCTGGCTTGCTCCACCTTTCTTTGGCTTGCTCCACAATTCTCTGGATTGCTCCTTTTATCTGTGGCTTGGTACACCGTTCTCTGGCTTGCTCTAGTTTTTCAATGGCTTTCTCCACCTTTCCCTGGCTTGCTCCACCTTTCTCTGTATTGCTTCACCTTTCTCTAGCCTACTCCATCTTTCCCTGGGTTGCTCCACCTTTCTCTAACTTGCTCCACCTTTCCCTGGCTTGCTGCAACGTTATCCGGCTTGCTCCACCTTTCCCTGGCATGCTCCACCTTTCTTTGGCTTGCTCCACCGTTCCCTGGCTTGCTCCACAATTCTCTGGCTTACTCTGCCTTTCTCTGGCTTGCTCCACCTTTCCCTGGCTTCCGCCACCTTTCTCTGGCTTGCTCCTCCTTTCTCCGGCTTGCTCCACCTTTCTCTGGCTTACTCCACCTTACTCTGGCTTGCTCCACCTTTATCTGGCTTGATCCCCCTTTTGCTAGCTTGCTCCACCTTTCTTTGTCCTTCTCCATCGTTTTCTGGCTTGCTCCACCGTTCTCTTGAATGCTCCACCTTTTCCAGGCTTTCTCCACCTTTCTCCGGCTTGCTCAACAATTATCTGACTTGCCCAACTTTTCTCTGGCTTGCTCCACCATTCTCTGGCTTGCTCCAGAATTCTCTTGCTTGCTTCACCGTTCTATAGCTTGCTCCAGCGTTCTCTGTCTTGCTCCACCTTTCTCTGGCTTTCTCCACCTGTCTCTTCTTTGCTTCACTGTTCTCTGGCTTGCACCACGATTCTCACGCTTGCTCCACCTTTCTGTCGGAAAACAGCCCCTGGGTGGAGACAGTTCCAACATGGCCCGAAGGGTCTACTTGTGCACACGGCTGTGTTTTGAGCAGGTGGTTCTGAGTCTAAGCGTGAGCTTTCTTGTCGCCTCACGCTACGTTTCTTGCAGTTGAAGGGATTTGTGAGACAGTTGCTTTTGCGAAGGGGATAACACGATTTTGCATTAGTTTTTTAACATGGACATGATCTAAACATTTGTAGGCTAGTCATGAGCTCTCCAATGCACCAAACTGTGCGCGATTCGGATAACCGTAGCTCCCGCTACATCAGTCGAAGCGCAGTACCCCAAACCAGCCGCTCACTCGGCGGCGCGCACCACGTCGCCCGCCGAGGCGCCTTCACACATCAAGGACCCATCAAAACACCATTCCGGAGGCGCAGATGTCCCTATGCGCAGTGGCGGCGCCCCTCCCACCTTTGGGGTCTGTTTCGAGGAGTTAATCATCGAGTTTGGTGATGGGGATTGATGTGGGTCGAAACCTGTTCGCGGACTTCAAGTCAGAATTTTGACCAAGTCCCCGAGTAACAAACTGTACTACTGAGTTTCGGACTCCAAGCCAGGATTTTGGCTGTCCCTCAATAACAAACTGCACTCCTGAAATCCGGCGGATCATCCACCGGACGCCTCGGCAGTCCTTCCGGAGCAAAATCCCCAGATGGCATTTTGTTACTCGCTCCGGTCAATTATTCACCGGAAGTCGAACCGCGGCCGGCTCCCAGAACCGCCACGCACACCCCAACTTTGGAAGCCCATATCTCTCTCGTTACTGGTCCGATTCTGGTGAAACAACTTCCACCAGATTGAGCAACTCGTCAACTTTCTGGGAAAATCCTTCATTTTAGGACCCGAGCAATCCTCGAGTTTCCAGATCCGTCGACGAGTATTTTCCTCTCTCTGGCGGCTTGTCGGCGCCTCCCGACGCCGCACTTGGCCATGCAGAGGGACAAATCTTCAACATTCTCCCCCTTGCACCTGCCATGCCCGCTGCTCTTGCTTGCTTTCATTCATCTTCCACTGCGCCCTCCAGCCCATCATAGCTGGTCATCCCAAGCCCGGCCATGCTCAATGCGTGCCGGTCGACGGGTTGCGCTTTGGTCAAGCAATCCGCAAACATGTTGTGCGTGCTGCAATGCTACAGCACCACCTGCCCCTTTTCAACCATGTCCCGTGCGTAGTGGTAACGCAGGTCGATGTGCTTCGTTCTCCTGTGCTGCGTCGGATTGTTGGTCAGCGAGATTGAGCCGGTGTTTTTCTCTTGCATCACCGTAGGCTCCTGCTGCGGCACGCCCAGCTCCCCCAGCAACCTGCGGAGCCACAGCGCCTCTTTGACCGCCTCGGCGAGCGCGATTTACTCTGCTTCCACTGTGGAGGTGGCGACGCAGTTTTGCTTTCTACTGCACCACAAGACCGCTGCACTAGCGAGGAAGAACACGTAGCCGGATGTGGACTTGCGCTTGACCACATCGCCAGCGTAGTCTGCGTCCGTGTAGCAGACCAGACGCAAGGGGTCCGCCCGCCCCTTGCCGTGGAACCTCAAGCGCGCATGCCGCGTCGCCTGTAGGTAGTGGAGGATGCGCTTGAACGCCTGCCAGTGTAGTGGCCCTGGATCGCCCAAGTACCTACTCACTTGGCCCACCCCGTAGGCCAGGTCTGGTCGAGTCGCCACCATGGCGTACATGAGGCTGCCCACCGCCGATTGGTAGGGCACCCCTGCCATATCCTCCCGCTCTTCTTTTGTTTGCGGCGCCATTGCCGCACTCAGTTCACAGGTCGTGGAGACTGGACTGCCAACTGGTTTGCAGTCCTCCATGCCGTACCGCTTCAGCACCTCGGCCACGTATTTGGCCTGTCCCAGCTCAAGCGTGCGCGCCCTCCGGTTCCGCGTAATGCTCACCCCGAGGTAGTACTCCAGCTCCCCCATGTCCGACATCTGGAATCTGCTGCTCAGCTGCTCTTTCAGCTGCTGTAGGCTCGGCAAATCCGTCGAGCACACAATCAGGTCGTCCACGTAGAGTGCAACGATCTGATGGAGCTGTTTGTCGCGCCGCACGTACACGCTGTGATCCGCCTCACAGCGCTTGAAGCCGAGTTGTGCCATGAAGCTGTCCATCTGTTGGTACCAGCATCTGGGCGATTGTTTTAGCCC
>SZWC01001436.1:233739-243899 GCA_023375785.1 Penium margaritaceum | reverse complement strand
GAGTTGTGCCATGAAGCTGTCCATCTGTTGGTACCAGCATCTAGGCGATTGATTTAGCCCGTACAAGGACTTCAACAGCTTACACACCTTGCCCTCCAGCGCCTCCACCCCCTCTGGCAGCTCCATGTAGATCTCTTTGTCTATGATGCCATTGAGGAAGGCCGTCTTTATGTCCATTTGGTGGAGCTCCATGTCCTTCACGGCCGCCACCGCAAGGATCGCCCGGATGCTTGTGAACTTGGCGACAGGAGCAAACGTCTTATTGTAGTGCTCCCCCTTACGCTGTGCGTAACTCTTCGCCACCAGCCGCGCCTTGTATTTTTCAACCACACCCTCCTTCGTGAACTTGGTCTTAAAGACCCAATTTGAGCCGATGACCTTGGCATCTTTTGCCCTGTCAACCAGCTCCCACGTATCATTTTCCGTGATGGACGCCAGCTCCGATTTGATGGTTGCGTCCCATTGATCACCTTCGGGCCATGCAAGCGCCTCTTGTACGGTAGTCGACTCCATTGATGCAGCCAGCATGCACCGCGTCATACCAATCCATCGACCGGTGCTTGCGCCGAAGCGCTTCCCCGCTTTTCGTTGCCTCCCGCTGCGGCGCGGTAGTTTTGGTGGCGCATCGTTGCTTTGCTGCGATCCCTCCGACTCAGCACACTCCGGTGAATCATCGACCGGACTGCTCCCCGAGGATCTCTCTCGTTCTGGCGAAACATCGCCCGAACGACCGGCACATCTGGTGGATTTTCCACCGACACCAAATGCACACTCTACCGGCAGTGCGCGCCTTGCCACCCTAGGTGCCTCATCCGCCGGATCCTTCCGGTGGATCTCCTCATCAGCTTGATCGTCATCAAAGTCCTCCGCGTTGGTTGCCACCACTGGTGCACCTTCGCGCTCTGATGGCGCATCCTCAACTTTGGCATCCGCCGGCTCCTTCTCGTAATCAAGGAGCTGGAACCACTCCCCCATCTTTGGAGAGTCCACCACACCCACGTTGTTGTTGCTGATGTAGCTCTGCTGCTCGTCGCACTCGACGTCTCGGCTGCGGATTACCTCCTCCTTGCGCATGTCGTAGAGCCGGTATGCCTTATGCACGCTCTCATAGCCAAGGAAGAGATACGAATTTGCTCGCGGCTCCAGCTTGTTGTCACGCCTCTGCGCAGCCTGCACCAACGCGTGGACCTTGCACCCGAATAATTTCAGGTATGCCACACTTGGCTTGCGCCCGCTCCAAACCTCCTGCGGCATCTTCCAGCCGCTACTCCCCTTCAGCACCGCTGTAGGAGTGACAATGATGGTGTAGCTCGCCGTATGCACAACCTCCGCCCAGAAGCTTTGCGGCAATTCCGTATCCACCAACATGGTCCGTACCATGTTCAACAGCGTCTGGTTTGCCCGCTCCGCCACGCCATTTGACTGAGCCAAATACGGCGTTGCTTGTTGCCATTTTATGCCCTGCTGCTTCATCCATCCGTTACAGCCCACGTACTCTCCGTCGTTGTCACTGCGTAGCGCTCTCACCTTCCGGTCAGTCTGCCTCTCCACCGCGGCAACATAGTCCTTCAGCCGGTCCAGGATCTCGCCTTTCCGCTTCATGAAGTACACAAAGAGTTTTCTGCTGTAGTCATCAATAAAGGTGACAAAGTAACGCACGCCACTCTTTGACGCCGTCTTGAATGGTCTGCACACGTCGCTGTGCACAACCTCCAGCAGGTCCGAGACGCGATTCATGTTCTCGTTGAACAGTTTGCACCGCGCCCTGCCCAAAATGCAAGGCTTGCACTTTTTGTGCTTTGCTGCATGTGTTGCATTGTCTGCACCGTTGATGACAAGGCCGCGAACCAGCTCGCGCATCGCCATCTCCTTCACGACTGCAAGTGAGGAATGCCCCAGTCGTCGGTGCCAGGGCTCCAGATCAGCTCCCCCTCCTTTGGCCAGGTTCACTGTGCGTTCCTGCAAGTCTGCTGAATCTTTCGCCGCGGGGATCACCTTGGTCTCCACGATGTAGAGGCCTCCCTTGTGCTTAGCCTCCAGTACGGGCTCGCCGCCACCGTCCTTCCGCATGACTGCCCCTCTTCTCCTGAAGAGCACCTCGTACCCCTTGTCAGTCGGGCGGCTAACACTTAGAATTTCAGCCAAGCCGGGTACGTGCTGCACGTCTTTGATGATGCGCTGCATCCACTTTCCACCAACCACCACCTCCACGTCCACGTCTCCTTGGCCAGCCGCCGGCTCGACCGCGTCGTTCGCGACCACCATGGATTTGCTGGACTTGGTGTAGTTGATGAGCCCGACCTTCTCGACCTGGGTATGCTCCTCCGCTCCGGAGTCAAGGCATCGCCGGTTGGCCTTCTTGAGGTAGTGGTTTTGAGTGCCGTTGAGAAGCGCCTTCTTGCCTTTGGCGTCCTTGCCGTCGGCCTTTGCCTCCTCGGTGCACTCACGGACCCAATGGCCCTCCTTGCCGCAATTTTGGCATGCACCCATCTTGGCGCCCTTCTTGCTGCCGCCATGTCCGCCACCTCCCTTGGCCCTGCTTCCGCCACCACGTGTTTTGGTGACGAGGGCTGATGAGGACGACGAGGACTCCCCGCAGCTCCGTCGCTGCGCCTCGTTGCGGATGTACTCTGCGACCGCGCCATAGGTGAGCTTGTCCTCTGCCCATCCTCCCAAGACTCTAATGAGAGGACTCCAATGTGAGGAAGGGCCATGAGGAGGGCCATCGCCTGCAGCTGCGTGTTGATCTTCCACCCCACTTTGTTGCATTGTGAGGTGAGCGACTCGATCTCCTGCATGGCGGTGATGACATTGTCTCCCTCCTTGATTCTCAAAGTCAGGAGTCGCTTCATTGCGAAGATTTTGTTCGCCAACGAATTGGATTGATGGATGGCACAGAGTTTTTGCCAAGCTTCGGCTGCCAGCTTGCAGCCCTCGAAGTAGTCCCACTGCAACTTGGCTGTCCCGGACACCAGCAGCATGAGCGCCTCCGTGTTCTTCTTTGAGAAGGCCTCCTTCTACGCTTCCGTCGCCGTCGCTTCGTCGAGGACTTCCGTTCCCTTCATGACCTCCAGCAGCCCCTTATGCGCAAGGTGCAGCTCGAAGTACCACCTCCATAGCCCGTAGCCAGGACCACCTGCATAATTCTGGATGGGCTGCGTCTCCTTTTACGCCATTTATGCAGTGCTCAACTCTGGGACCTGAGAGCTTGACGGCGATGTCGTCCCTGACGACAGCCCGTCCGCCGCAAAAAGCCGTGAGCGATGTGCAGACCGGTCAGGGCCGTGGGCCCATAACCCTTTGTCCGAAAACAGCCCCCGGGTGGAGGTAGTTCCAACATGGCCTGAAGGGTCTACTTGTGCACACGGCTGTGTTTTGAGCGGGTGGTTCTGAGTCTAAGCGTGAGCTTTCTGGTCGCCTCACGCTACGTTTCTTGGAGTTGAAGGCATTTGTGACACAGTTACTTTTGCGAAGGCAAGAACGCAATTTTGCATTAGTTTTTTAACATGGACATGATTTAAACATTTGTAGGCTAGTCATGAGCTCTCCAACGCACCAAACCGTGCGTGATTCGGATAACCGTAGCTCCAGCTACGTCAGTCGAAGCGCAGCACCCCAAACCAGCCGCTCACTCGGCGGCGCGCACCACGTCGCCCGCCGAGGCGCCTTCACGCATCAAGGACCCATCAAAACGCCATTCCGGAGGCACAGATGTCCTTATGCGTAGTGGCGGCACCCCTCGCACCTTTGGGGTCTGTTTCGATGAGTTAATCATCGAGTTTGGTGATGGGGATTGATGTGGGTCGAAACCTGTTCGCGGACTTCAAGTCAGAATTTTGACCAAGTCCCCGAGTAACAAACTGTACTACTGAGTTTCGGACTCCGAGCCAGGATTTTGGCTAAGTCCCTCAATAACAAACTGCACTCCTGAAATCCGGCGGATCATCCACCGGACGCCTCGGCAGTCCTTCCGGAGCAAAATCCTGATGGCATTTTGTTACTCGCTCCGGTCAATTATTCACCGGAAGTCGAACCGCGGCCGGCTCCTAGAAACGTCACGCACACCCCAACTTTGGAAGCCCATATCTCCCTCGTTACTGGTCCGATTCCGGTGAAACAACTTCCACCAGATTGATCAACTCGTCAACATTCTGGGGTAATCCTTCATTTTAGGATCCGAGCAATCCTCGAGTCGCCAGAGCTGTCGACGAGGATTTTCCTATCTCTGGCGGCTTGTCGGCGCCTCCAGACGCCGCACTTGGGCATGCAGAGGGACAAATCTTCAACATTCTCCCCCTTGCACCTGCCATGCCCGCTGCTCCTGCTTGCTCTCATTCATCTTCCACTGCGCCCTCCAGCCCATCATAGCTGGTCATCCCAAGCCCGGCCACGCTCAATGCGTGCCGGTCGACGGGTTGCGCTTTGGTCAAGCAATCCGCAAGCATGTTGTGCGTGCTGCAATGCTGCAGCACCACCTGCCCCTTTTCAGCCATGTCCCATGCGTAGTGGTAACGCACGTCGATGTGCTTCGTCCTCCTGTGCTGCGTCGCATTGTTGGTCAGCGAGATTGAGCCGGTGTTTTTCTCTTGCATCACCGTAGGCTCCTGCTGCGGCACGCCCAGCTCCCCCAGCAACCTGCGGAGCCACACCGCCTCTTTGACCACCTCGGCCAGCGCGATGTACTCTGCTTCCACTGTGGAGTTGGCGACGCAGTTTTGCTTTCTGCTGCACCACAAGACTGCTGCACTAGCGAGGAAGAACACGTAGCCGGATGTGAACTTGCGCTTGACCAAATCGCCAACGTAGTCTGCGTCCGTGTAGCAGACCAGACGCAAGGGGTCCGCCCGCCCCTTGCCGTCGAACCTCGCCTGTAGGTAGCGGAGGATGCGCTTGACCGCCTGCCAGTGTAGTGGCCCTGGATCGCCCAAGTACCTACTCACTTGGCCCACCCCGTAGGCCAGGTCTGGTCGAGTCGCCACCATGGCGTACATGAGGCTGCCCACCGCCGATTGGTAGGGCACCCCTGCCATATCCTCCCGCTCTTCTTTTGTTTGCGGCGCAATTGCCGCACTCAGTTCACAGGTCGTGGAGACTGGACTGCCAACTGGTTTGCATTCCTCCATGCCGTACCGCTTCAGCACCTCGGCCACGTATTTAGCCTGTCCCACCTCAAGCGTGCGGGCCCTCTGGTTCCGCGTAAAGCTCACCCCGAGATAGTACTCCAGCTCCCCCATGTTCGACATCTGGAATCTGCTGCTCAGTTGCTCTTTCAGCTGTTGTAGGCTCGGCAAATCCGTCAAGCACACAATCAGAATGTCCACGTAGAGGGCAACGATCTGTTGGAGCTGTTTGTCGCGCCGCACGTACACGTTGTGATCCGAGTCACAGCGCTTGAAGCCGAGTTGTGCCATGAAGCTGTCCATCTGTTGGTACCAGCATCTAAGCGATTGTTTTAGCCCGTACAAGGACTTCCGCAGCTTACACACCGTGCCCTCTGTTGGAATGATGCTCCTGACCATGGCAGGAGTGACTCCAAAAAGGAACACCAAAAAGACAAGCCTTAGTGGCTTAGTGGTTCATGGTGTCCACCTCTAGAGGCAGGGGCCCGGGTTCAAGTCCCACAAGATGAAATTCTGCCCTGCCTCAAGGGAGGTGAAAAATAGATGCCAGGAAGCTAGCTCAACCTCTAGAGTTCCTCTTTAAGTTTCTAGAAGGCCAGGTGAGGGTCCAGGAAGGTGGCACACCTTCTAGAAGGGGTGACTTGTCCTACAAGGCATCTAGAGGNTTAGTGGTTAATGGTGTCCACCTCTAGAGGCAGGGGCCCGGGTTCAAGTCCCACAAGATGAAATTCTGCCCTGCCTCAAGGGAGGTGGAAAATAGATGCCAGGAAGCTAGCTCAACCTCTAGAGTTCCTCTTTAAGTTTCTAGAAGGCCAGGTGAGGGTCCAGGAAGGTGGCACACCTTCTAGAAGGGGTGACTTGTCCTACAAGGCATCTAGAGGTGTCTTGGTCTTCTGGACACCTTCCCTCCTACTAGAAGCAAGTTGAGGAATCTAGGAAGGGGCAGAAGCTTCTAGAGGAGGGAAGGGATGCCTTCCTAGGTGGGAAAAGGACAGCCTACAAAGGAGCACTCTAGAAGCCATAGAATCTGCTAGGAAACTCCAAATCTGGCATGCTTTGGTGTTCTGGAAAGCTTAGATCAATGGCTATAAAATTCTACTTCCTGTGAGCCTTGATCAAGTTTTAATTCCCATCCAATTGAGGACAAAACTATTGCCTCACTCTCTGACCAGATTTTTCCATCCTTGGAACCAGTTGCCTCCATAGTTTCAGTCTCTCCAAAAACAGTTTGTGGTGTGAACCAGCCACTGCTAGGGACCCTCCAGGGTGCACACTCACCCTCAGGCCAACACCCTCCAGCGCCTCCATCCCCTCTGGCACCTCCATGTAGATCTCTTTGTCTATGATGCCGTTGAGGAAGGCCGTCTTTGTGTCCATTTGGTGGAGCTCCATGTCCTTCACGGCCGCCACCGCAAGGATCGCCCGAATGCTCGTGAACTTGGCGACGGGAGCAAACGTCTCATTGTAGTGCTCCCCCTTACGCTGTGCGTAACCCTTTGCCACCAACCGCACCTTGTATTTTTCAACCACACCCTCCTTTGTGAACTTGGTCTTAAAGACCCAATTTGAGCCGATAACCTTGGCATCTTTTGCCCTGTCAACCAGCTCCCACGTATCATTTTCCGTGATGGACGCCAGCTCCGATTTGATGGCTGCGTCCCATTGATCCCCTTCGGGCCGTGCAAGCGCCTCTTGCACGGTAGTCGGCTCCGTTGATGCAGTCAGCATGCACCGCGTCATACCAAACCATCGACCGGTGCTTGCGCCGAAGCGCTTCCCCGCTTTTCGCTGCCTCCCACTGCGGCGCGGTAGTTTTGGTGGCGCATCGTCGCTTTGCCGCGATCCCTCCGACTCAGCACGCTCCGGTGAATCATCGACCGGACTACTCCCCGAAGATCTCTCTTGTTCTGGTGAAACATCGCCCGAACGACCGGCACATCTGATGGATTTTCCACCGACACCCGATGCACACTCTGCCAGGAGTGCGCGCCTTGCCACCCTAGGTGCCTCATCTGCCGGATCCTTCCGGTGGATCTCCTCATCAGCTTGATCGTCATCAGAGTCCTCCGCATTGGTTGCCACCACTGGTGCACCTTCGCGCTCTGATGGCGCATCCTCAACTTTGGCGTCCGCCGGTTCCTTCTCGTAATCAAGGAGCTGGAACCACTCCCCCGTCTTTGGAGATTCCACCACGCCCACGTTGTTGCTGCAGATGTAGCTCTGTTGCTCGTCAAACTCGACGTCTCGGCTGCGGATTACCTCCTCCTTGCGCATGTCGTAGAGCCGGTATGCCTTATGCACGCTCTCATAGCCAAGGAAGAGATACGAATTTGCTCGCGACTCCAGCTTGCTGTCACGCCTTTGCGCAGCCTGCACCAACGCGTGCGCCTTGCACCCGAACACTTTCAGGTATGCCACACTTGGCTTGCGCCCGCTCCAAACCTCCTGCGGCATCTTCCAGCCGCTCCTCTCCTTCAGCACCACTGTAGGAGTGACGTAGATGGTGTAGATCGTCGTACGCACAGCCTCCGCCCAGAAGCTTTGCGGCAATTCCGTATCCACCAACATGGTCCGTACCATGTTCAAAAGCATCTGGTTTGCCCGCTCCGCCACGCCATTTGACTGAGGCAAATACGGCGTTGTTTGTTGCCATTTCATGCCCTGCTGCTTCATCCACCCGCTACAGCCCACGTACTCTCCGTCGTTGTCGCTGCGTAGCGCTCTGACCTTCCGGTCAGTCTGCCTCTCCACCGCGACAACATAGTCCTTCAGCCGTTCCAAGATCTCGCCTTTCCGCTTCATGAAGTACACAAAGAGTTTTCTACTGTGGTCATCAATAAAGGTGACGAAGTAACGCGCGCCTCTCTTTCACGCCGTCTTGAATGGTCCGCACACGTTGCTGTGCACAACCTCCAGCAGGTCTGAGACGCGATTCATGTTCTCGTTGAACGGTTTGCGCCGCGCCCTGCCCAAAATGCAAGGCTCGCACTTTTCGTGCTTCGCTGCATCTGTTGCCTCTTCTGCACCATTAATGACAAGGCCGCATACCAGCTCGCGCATCGCCATCTCCTTCACGACTGCAAGTGAGGAATGCCCCAGTCGTTGGTGCCAGGGCTCCAGATCAGCTCCCCCTCCTTTGGCCAGGTTCACGGTGCGTTCCTGCAAGTCTGCTCAATCTTTTGCCGCGGGATCACCTTGGTCTCCACGATGTAGAGGCCTCCCTTGCGCTTAGCTTCCAGCACGGGCTCGCCGCCACCGTCCTTCCGCACGACTGCCCCTCTTCTCCTGAAGAGCACCTCGTACCCCTTGTCAGTCGGGCGGCTAACACTTAGAATTTCAGCCAAGCCGGGTACGTGCTGCACGTCTTTGATGACGCACTGCACCCGCTTTCCACCAACCACCACCTCCACGTCCACGTCTCCTTGGCCAGCCGCCAGCTCGACCTTGTCCTTCGCGACCACCATGGATTTGCTGGACTTGGTGTAGTTGATGAACCCGACCTTCTCGACCTGGGTATGCTCCTCCGCTCCGGAGTCAAGGCATCGCCGGTTGGCCTTCTTGAGGTAGTGGTTTTGAGTACCGTTGAGAAGCGCCTTCTTGCCTTTGGCGTCCTTGCCGCCGGCCTTTGCCTCCTCGGTGCACTCACGGACCCAATGGCCCTCCTTGCCGCAATTTCGGCATGCACCCATCTTGGCGCCCTTCTTGCCACCGCCATGTCCGCCACTTCCCTTGGCCCCGCTTCTGCCACCACGCGTTTTGGTGACGAGGGCTGATGAGGACGACGAGGACTCCCCGCAGCTCCGTCGCTGCGCCTCATTGCGGATGTACTCTGCGACCGCGCCATAGGTGAGCTTGTCCTCTGCCCATCCTCCCAAGACTATAATGAGAGGACTCCAACGTCAGGAAGGGCCATGAGGAGGGCCATCGTTTGCAGTTGCATGTTGATCTTCGACCCCACTTTGTTGCATTGTGAGATGAGCGACTCGATCTCCTGCATGACGGTGATGACATTATCTCCCTCCTCGATTCTCATAGTCAGGAGTCGCTTCATTGCGAAGATTTTATTCATCAACGACTTGGATTGATGGATGGCACAGAGTTTTTGCCAAGCTTCGGCTACCAGCTTGCAGCCCTTGAAGTAGTCCCACTGCAACTTGGCTGTCCCGGACACCAGCAGCATGAGTGCCTCCGTGTTCTTCTTTGTGAAGGCCTCCTTCTATGCTTCCGTCGCCGTCGCTTCGTCGAGGACTTCCGTTCCCTTCATGACCTCCAGCAGTCCCTTGTGCGCAAGGTGCAGCTCGAAGTGCCACCTCCATAGCCCGTAGCCAGGACCACCTGCATACTTCTGGATGGGCTGCGTCTCCTTTTACGCCATTTGTACAGTCTTCAACTCTGGGACCTCAGAGCTTGACGGTGATGTCGTCCCTGACGACAGCTCGTCCGCTACGAAAAGCCGTGAGCGATGTGCAGACCGGTTAGGGCCGTGGGCCCATAACCCTTTGTCGGAAAACAGCCCCCGGGTGGAGGCAGTTCCAACATGGCCTGAAGGGTCTACTTGTGCACACGGCTGTGTTCTGAGCGGGTGTTTCCGAGTCTAAGCGTGAGCTTTCTGGTCGCCTCACGCTACGTTTCTTGGAGTTGAAGGCATTTGTGACACAGTTACTTTTGCGAAGGCGAGAACACAATTTTGCATTAGTTTTTTAACATGGACATGATTTAAACATTTTTAGGCTATTCATAAGCTCTCCAACGCACCAAACCGTGCGTGATTCGGATAACCGTAGCTCCCGCTACGTCAGTCGAAGCGCAGCACCCCAAACCAGCCGCTCACTCAGCGGCGCGCACCACGTCGCCCGCCGAGGCGCCTTCACACATCAAGGACCCATCAAAACGCCATTCCGGAGGCGCAGATGTCCCTATGCGTAGTGGCGGCGCCCCTTGCGCCTTTGGGGTCTGTTTCGATGAGTTAATCATCGAGTTTGGTGATGGGGATTGATGTGGGTCGAAACCTGTTCGCGGACTTCCAGTCGGAATTTTGAC
>SZWC01001436.1:217607-233699 GCA_023375785.1 Penium margaritaceum | reverse complement strand
AACATTTGTAGGGCTAGTCATGAGCTCTCCAACGCACCAAACCGTGCGCGATTCGGATAACCGTAGCTCCCGCTACGTCAGTCGAAGCGCAGCACCCCAAACCAGCCGCTCACTCGGCGGCGCGCACCACGTCGCCCGCCGAGGCGCCTTCACACATCAAGGACCCATCAAAACGCCATTCCGGAGGCGCAGATGTCCCTATGCGTAGTGGCGGCGCCCCTTGCGCCTTTGGGGTCTGTTTCGATGAGTTAATCATCGAGTTTGGTGATGGGGATTGATGTGGGTCGAAACCTGTTCACGGACTTCCGGTCAGAATTTTGACCAAGTCCCCGAGTAACAAACTGTACTACTGAGTTTCGGACTCCGAGCCAGGATTTTGGCAAAGTCCCTCAGTAACAAACTGCACTCCTGAAATCCGGCGGATCATCCACCGGATGCCTCGGCAGTCCTTCCGGAGCAAAATCCCCAGATGGCATTTTGTTACTCGCTCCGATCAATTATTCATCGGAACTCAAACCCCGGCCGGCTCCTAGAACCGCCGCGCACACCCCAACTTTGGATGCCCATATCTCCCTCGTTACTGGTCCGATTCCGCTGAAACAACTTCCACCGGATTGAGCGACTCGTCAACTTTCTTTGAAAATCCTCCATTTGAGGATCCCGAAAATTCTTGAGTAGCCAGATCCGTCGACGACAATTTTCCTCTCTCTGGCGGCTCGTCGGCGCCTCCCGGCGCTGCACTTGGGCATGCAGAGGGGCAAATCTTCAACCTGCTGCACCTTTCTCTGACTTTCTCCACCGTTCTATGGCTTGCTCCACCTTTCTCTGGATTGCTCCAACGTTCTCTCCCTTGCTCCACATTTGTCTAGCTTGCTCCACCTTTCCCTGGCTTGCTCCACCTTTCTCTGGCTCGCTCAATCATTCCCTAGATTGCTCCACCTTTCTCTGGATTGCTCCTTTTTTCTCCGGCTTGCTCCAACTTTTTCTGACTTGCTCCACTTTTCCCTGGCTTGCTCTACCATTCTCTGGCTTCCTCCACCAGTCTCTCGGTTGCTCCACCTTTCCCAGGCTTGCTCCACCTTTCTCTGGTTTGATCCACCTTTCTCTCGCTTGCTCCACCATTCTCTGGCTTGCTCTACCGTTCCCAGGCTTGCTCCACATTCCTCTTGCTTGCTCCACCTTTCCCTGGCTTGCTCCACCTTTCTGTGGCTTGCTCCACCTTCCTCTGGCTTGCTCCACCTTTCTCTGGCTTGCTCCATCTTTCTCTGGCTTGCTCCACCGTTGTATGGCTTGCTCGACCTTTCTCTGGCTTTCTCCACCTTTCCCTAGCTTGCTCCACCTTTCTCTGGCTTGCTCCACCGTTCTCTGGCTTGCTCGACCTTTCTCTGGCTTTCTCCACCTTTCCCTAGCTTGCTCCACCTTTCTCTGGCTTGCTCCACCGTTCTCTGGCCTAATCCACCCTTTCCTAGCTTGCTCCACCTTTCTCTGGCTTGCTCCACCTTTCCCTGGCTTGCACCATTTTTTTCTGGCTTTTTCCACCTTCCTCTGGCTTGCTCCATCGTTCTCTGGCTTGCTCCACCTTTCTCTGGCTTGCTTCACCTTGCCCTGGTTTGCTCCACCTTTCTCTGGCTTGCTCCACCTTTCTCTGGCTTGCTCCACCATTCTCTGGATTGCTCCTTTTATCTGTGGCTTGCTCCACCGTTCTCTGGCTTGCTCTAGTTTTTCAATGGCTTTCTCCACCTTTCCTTGGCTTTCTCCACCTTTCTCTGTATTTCTTCACCTTTCTCTAGCCTGCTCCATCTTTCCCTGGGTTGCTCCACCTTTCTCTAACTTGCTCCTCCTTCCCATGGCTTGCTTCAACGTTATCTGGCTTTTTCCAACTTTCTTTGGCTTGCTCCAACGTTTTCTGGTTTGCTCAACCTTTCTATGGCTTGCTCCATCTTTCCGTGGCTTGCTCCATCTTCCTCTGGCTTACTCCACCTCCCTCTGGCTTTCTCCAACATTCTCTAAATCACTCCACCTTTCTTTTGCTTGCTCCACCTTTCCCTGGATCACTCCACCTTTCTTTGGCTTCCTCCACCTTTCTCTGGCTTGCTCCACTGTTCTCTAGCTTGCTCCACCTTTCCTTGGCTTGCTCCACCTTTGTCCGGCTGGGTCCACCTTTCTCTGGATCGCTCCACCTCTCCCTGGATTGCTCCACCTTTCTCTGGCTTGCTCCACCTTTCCCTAGCTTGCTCCACCTTTCCATGTCTTGCTCCACCTTTCTCTTGCTCGCTGCACCTTTCTCTGGCTTGCTCCACCATCCTCTGGCTTGCTCCATCTTTCTCTGGCTTGCTCCACCTTTGTCTGGCTTGCTCAACCGTTCTCTGGCTTCCTCCGCCTTTCTCTGGCTTGCTCCACCTTTTCCTGGCTTGCTCCGCATTTCTCCGGCTTACTCCACCTTTCTAAGGCTTGCTCCACCTTTCCCTGGCATGATCCACCTTTCTTTGGCTTGCTCCACCGTTCCCTGGCTTGCTCCACCATTCTCTGGCTTGCTCCGCCTTTCTCTGGCTTGCTCCATCTTTCCCTGGCTTCCGCCACCTTTCTCTGGGTTGCTCCTCCTTTCTCCGGCTTGTTCCACATTTCTCTGGCTTACTCCACCTTACTCTGGCTTGCTCCACCTTTATCTGGCTTGCTCCGCCTTTTGCTAGCTTGCTGCACCTTTCCCTGTCCTTCTCCATCATTTTCTGGCTTGCTCCACCTTTCTCTTGAATGCTCCACCTTTCCCAGGATTTCTCCACCTTTCTCTGGCTTGCTCAACAATTATCTGACTTGCCCAACCTTTCTCTGGCTTGCCCCACCATTCTGTGTCTTGCTCCGGCATTCTCATGCTTGCTCCACCGTTCTATGCCTTGCTCCACCGTTCTCTGTCTTGCTCCACATTTCTGTGGCTTTCTCCACCTGTTTCTTGATTGCACCACCATTCTCTGGCTTCCTCCACCATTATCTGGCTTGCTCCACCCTTCTCTGGCTTGCTCCACCGTTCTCTGGCTTGCTCCACCTTTCACTGGCTTGCTCCACCTTTGTCTGGCTTGCTCCACCGTTCTCTGGCTTGCTCCGCTTTTCTCTAGCTTGCTCCACCTTTCCCTGGCTTGCTCCACCTTTCTCTGGCTTGCTCCGCTTTTCTCTAGCTTGCTCCACCTTTCCCTGGCTTGCTCCACCTTTCTCTAGCTTGCTCCACCTTTCTCCGGCTTGCTCCACCTTTCCCTGGCTTGCTCCACCTTTCTTTGGCTTGCTCCACCGTTCCCTGGCTTGCTCTACCATTCTTGGGCTTGCTTCGCCTTTCTCTGGCTAGCTCCACCTTTCCCTGACTTCCTCCAACTTTCTCTGGTTTGCTCCTCCTTTCTCTGGCTTGCTCCAACTTTCTCTGGCTTACTCCACCTTACTCTGGCTTGCTCCACCTTTCTCTGGCTTGTTCCACCTTTTGCTGGATTGCTCCACCCTTCCCTGGCCTTCTTCACTGTTCTCTGGCTTGCTCCACCTTTCTCTGGAATGCTCCACCTTTCCCACGCTTGCTCCACCTTTCTCTGAATTGCTCAACCATTATCTGACTTGCCCAACCTTTCTCTGGCTTGCTCCACCATTCTCTGGCTTGCTTCACCACTCTCTTGCTTGCTTCACCGTTCTCTAGCTTGCTCCACCGTTCTCTGGCTTGCTCCACCTTTCTCTGGCTTGCTCCACCTGTCTCTCGCTTGCTCCACCGTTCTCTGGCTTGCTCCACGATTCTCAGGCTTGCCACACCTTTCCGTAGCTTGCTCCACCATTCTTTGGCTTGCTCCACCTTTCCCTGTCTTACTCCACTTTTCTAAGGCTTGCTTCACCTTTTTCTGGATTACTCCACCTTTGTATGGCTTGCTCCACCTGTCCCTGGCCTGCTCCACCGCTCTCGGGCTTGCTCCACCATTCTCTGGCTTGCTCCACCTTTCTCTGGCTTGCTTCACCTTTCTCTGGCTTTCCCCACCTTTTCCTAGCTTGCTCTACCTTTCTCTGGTTTGCTCCACCTTTCTTTTACTTGCTCCACTATTCTCTGGGTTGCATCAGCTTTCTCTGGCTTTCTCCGCCTTTTTGAGGCTTGCTCCACCTTTTGCTGGCTTGCTCCACCTTTCTTTGGCTGGTCCAACGTTCTCTGGTTTGCTCCAGTTTTTCACTGGCTTGCTCCAGCTTTCTCTAGATTGCTCCACCTTTCTCTGGCTTGCTCCACCTCTCTCTGGCATGCTCCATCTTGCCCTGGCTTGCTCCACCTTTCTCTGCCTTGCTCCACCTTTCCCCAGCTTACACCAACGTTCTCTGAATTGCTCCACCTTTCTCTTGCTTGCTCCACCGTTCTCTGGCTTGGTCCACCTTTCTCTGGCTTGCTCCACCTTTCACTGTCTTGCTCCACCTTTCTATGGCTTGCTCCACCTTTTTCTGGCTTGCTCCACCTTTCTCTGGCCTGCTCCACCTTACCCTGGCTTCCTCCACCTTTCTCTGGCTTGCTTCACCTTTCTCTGGCTTGCTCCACCGTTCACTGGCTTGCTCCACATTTCTCTGGCTTGCTCCACCTTTCTCTGGCCTGCTCCACCTTACCCTGGCTTCCTCCACCTTTCTCTGGCTTGCTTCACCTTTCTCTGGCTTGCTCCACCGTTCACTGGCTTGCTCCACATTTCTCAAGTTTGCTCCACCTTTCTCTGGCTTGATCCACCTTTCATTGGCTTGCTCCACCGTTCTCTGCCTTGCTCCAACTTTGTTTGGGTTGCTCCAGCGTTCTCTGGCTTGCTCCACCTTTCTTTGGCTTGCTCCACCTTTCCCTTGATTGCTCCACCTTTCTTTGGCCTGCTCCACCTTTCCCTGGCTTGTTCCACCTTTCTCTGACTTACCCCGCCTTTCTCTGGCTTGCTCCACCTCTCATTGGATTGCTCCGCCTTTCTCTGGATTGCTCCACCTTTCCCTAGCTTGCTCCAACTTTCTTTGTCTTAATCCACCTTTCTCAGGTTTGCTCCGCCTTTCTCTGGCTTGTTCCACCTTTCTCTTGCTTGCTCGAACATTCCCTAGCTTGCTCCACCTTTTTGTGGCTTGCTCAACAATTCTTTGGCTTGCTTCACCTTTTTTTGGCTTGCTCCACCTTTCTCTGGCTTGCTCCACCGTTCTCTGGCTTGCTCCACCTTTATCTGGCTTGCTCCACCTTTTCCTGGCTTGCTCTAACCTTTCCCTATCTTGCTCTACCTTTCTGTTGCTTGCTCCACCTTTTCCTGAATTATAGCACCTTTCTCTGGCTTGCTCCACCTTTCGCTTGCTTACTCCAAATTTCTCTGGCTTGCTCCACCGTTCTCTGGCTTGCTCCACCATTCTCTTGTTTGCTCCACCTTTCTCTGGCTTACTCCACCTATTTCTGGCTTGCTCCACCTTGCCCTGTCTTGCTCCAACTTTCTCTGGCTTGCTCCACTGTTCTTTGGCTTGTTCCGTTGTTCTGTGGCTTGCTGCAAATTTTCCTCGCTTGCTCCACTGTTCTCTTGCTACACCACTGTTCTGTGGCTAATTCCATCATTCTTTGGCTTGTTCAACCATTCTCTAGATTGCTCCACCGTTCCCTGGCTTGCTCCACCGTTCTCTCGCTTGCTCCACCTTTCTTTGGCTTGCTCCACCATTCTCTGACTTGCTCCACCAATCTCTGGCTTGTTCCACCTCTCTCTGGCTTCCTCCACCGTTCTCTGGCTTGCTCCGCCTTTCTCTGGCTTGCTTCACCTTCCTCTTGCCGAATCCACCTTTGTCTGGCTTGCACCACCGTTCTCTTGCTTGCTTCACCTTTCCCTGGCTTCCTCCACCGTTCTTTGGCTTACTCCACCATTCTCTGGCATGCTCCACCTTTCTTTTGCTTGCTCCATCGTTCTCTAGATTGCTCCACTGATCTCTGGCTTGCTCCACCTTTCTCTGGCTTGCTCCACCTTTCTCTAGCTTGCTCCACCGTTCTCTTGCTTGTTCCACCGTTCTCTGGCTTGCTCCACCATTCTCTGGCTTGCTCCACCGTTCTCTGGCTTGCTCCACCGTTCTCTGGCTTGCTCCACCATTCTCTGGCTTGCTCCACCTTTCTTTTGCTTGCTCCATCGTTCTCTAGATTGCTCCACTGATCTCTGGCTTGCTCCACCTTTCTCTGGCTTGCTCCACCTTTCTCTAGCTTGCTCCACCGTTCTCTTGCTTGTTCCACCGTTCTCTGGCTTGCTCCACCATTCTCTGGCTTGCTCCACCGTTCTCTGGCTTGCTCTACCGCTCTCTGCCTTGCTCCACCTTTCTCTGCCTTGCTCCACCTCTCTCTGGCTTGCTCCACCTCTCTCTGGCTTGCTCCACCGTTCTCTGGCTTGCTCCACCTTTCTCTGGCTTGCTCCATTGTTCTCTTGCTTACTCCACCGTTCGCTGCCTTCCTTCACCGTCCACTAGCTTGCTCCACCGTTTTCTAAGTTGCTCCACTATTCTCTGGCTTGCTCTACCGTTCTCTGGCTTGCTCTTCCGTTCTCTGGCTTGCTCCATCTTTCTCTACCATGCTCCATAATTCTCTCGCTTTCTCCACCATTCTCTTGCTTGCTTCACCTTTCTCTCCCTTTCTCCGCCTTTCTCTGGATAGCTCCACTGTTCTCAGGCTTGCTCCACCGTTCTCTGGCTTGCTCGACCCTTCTCTGGCTTGCTCTCCCGTTCTCTGGCTTGCTCCACCATTCTTTGGCTTGCTTCACCATTCACTGGCTTGCTCCACCGTTCTCTGGCTTGCTCCACCTTTCTCTGGCTTGCTCCACCGTTCTGTGGCTTGCTCCACCATTCTCTGGCTTGCTCCACCTTTCCCTGGCTTGCTCCACTATTCTCTTGCTTGCTCAACTGTTCTATGGCTTGCTCCATTGTTCTCTAACTTACTCCACCGCTCTCTGGTTTTCTCCTCTGTTCTCTGGCTTGCTCCACTGTTCTCTGACTTGCTCCACCTTTCTCTGGCTTGCTCCACCGTTCTCTCGCTTGCTCCACCTTTCTCTGGCTTCCTCCACCGTTCCCTGGCTTGCTCCACCTTTCTCTGGCTTGCTCCACTGTTCTCTGACTTGCTCCACCTTTCTCTGGCTTGCTCCACCGTTCTCTCGCTTGCTCCACCTTTCTCTGGCTTCCTCCACCGTTCCCTGGCTTGCTCCACCTTTCTCTGGCTTGCTCCACCTTTCTCTGGTTTGCTCCACCTTTCTCTGGCTTGCTCCACCTTTCTTTGGCTGTCTCCACCATTCTTTAGCTTGCTCCATATTTCTCTGGCTTCCTTCACCTCTCTCTCGTTTGCTCCACCTTTCTCTGGCTTGCTCCACCGGTCTCTGGCTTGCTCCACCGTTCTCTCGCTTGCTCCACCTTTCTCTGGTTTGCTCCACCTTTCTCTGGCTTGCTCCACCTTTCTTTGGCTGTCTCCACCATTCTTTAGCTTGCTCCATATTTCTCTGGCTTCCTTCACCTCTCTCTCGTTTGCTTCACCTTTTTATGGCATACTCCACAGTTCTTTGGCTTGCTCCACCGTTCTCTGGCTTGCTCCACCTTTCTCTGGCTTGTTTCACCTTTGTATGTCTTGCTCCACCTTTCTCTAGCTTGCTCTGCCGTGAAGAAATGGGAGTGGGAGGCACAGCACAAGAGAATTCAAGTGGCAAGAGCCCAAGGGTCAATGGTCAATAAGGTCAGAAGTTGTGTGATCAATGAATCGACAGAGAGGGCTTATCTAATGTAAACTACCTAGTCTAGAGCCCCTAGTCAAGTTCTCTCACTCAGTCAAGGCTGGTCAAACCTGACGACCTAGTCAAGTCTGGTCAAGTCTTACAACCTGGTCAGGTCTGACCACCAGGTCAAGCCTTAAAATCCTTTCATGTCTGACCACTAGGTCAAGTCTGACCATGGGGCACGGGGTACCATCCTCTCTCACAGACAAAACCATTCTGCAACATTGAGACCTCCCGAGGGCTTGAACCCAGATCTTCAATGTCAACCATGGGCTGCATTCACCACTGGGTCATTTTTTTATACCGGCTCGAGCTTGGCCGCAACCGAACGCGAACTTGGACCCTGCGTCCATCAGCCTCGCCACACAACCAGTTGCAGAGCAAACTGCAACATCGCTCAGCAGTGTCCCTAGCCCCCTTCTGCCGCACATGGACACACATGAGCAGAGAGACATATCTCAACATATCGTTCTCTGGCTTGCTCTACCGTTCTGTGTCCTGCTCCACCGTTTTCTTGCTTCCTCCACCATTCTCTGGCTTGATCCACCGTTCTCTAGCTTGCTCCACTGATCTCTGGCTTGCTCCACCCTTCTCCGGCTTGCTCCACCTTTCTCTGGCTTGCTCCACCGTTCTCTTGCTTGCTCCACCGTTCTCTGGCTTATTCCACCGCTCTCTGGCTTGCTCCACCATTCTCTGGCTTGCTCCACCGTTCTCTGGCTTTCTCTACCACTCTAAGGCTTGCTCCACCTTTCTATGCCTTGCTCCACCTCTCTCTGGCTTGCTCCACCTTTCTCTGGGTTGCTCCACCCTTCTCTGACTTGCTCCACCTTCCTCTGGCTTGCTCCATAGTTCTCTTGCTTACACTACCGTTCTTTGCCTTGCTCCACCATCCACTAGCTTGCTCCACCGTTCTCTAACTTGCTCTACTGTTCTCTGGCTTCCTCCACCGTTCTCTACCTTGCTCAATCGTTCTCTGGCTGACTCCACAATTCTCTTGCTTGCTCCATTATTCACTGGCTTGCTCGACCGTTCTCTGGATTGCTCCACCGTTCTCTTGCTTGCTCCATGTTTCTTTGGCTTACTCCACCGTTCTTTGCCTTCTTCCACCCATCTCTGGCTTGCTCCACCATTCTCTGGCTTGGTCCACCGTTCTCTAGCTTGCTCCACCGTTCTCTGGCTTGCTCCATCTTTCTCTAGCATGCTCCATTATTCTCTCGCTTTCTCCACCATTCTCTGGATTGCTCCACCTTTCTCTCGCTTGCTCCGCCTTTCTCTGGATTGCTCCACTGTTCTCAGGCTTGCTCCACCGTTCTCTGGCTTACTCGACCCTTCTCTGGCTTGCTCCAACATTCTCTTGCTTGCTTCACCATTCTCTGGCTTGCTCCATCATTCTCTGGCTTGCTCCACCGTTCTCTGACTTGCTCCACCTTTATCTGGCTTGCTCCACCGTTCTCCATCTTGATCCACCATTCTCTGGCTTGCTCCACCATTCTCTGGCTTGCTCCAACTTTCCCTGGCTTGCTCCACTGTTCTCTTGCTTGCTCAACTGTTCTATGGCTTCCTCCATTGTTCTCTGGCTTGCTCCACCGTTCTCTGGGTTGCTTCACCGTTCTCTAGCTTGCTCCACTGTTCTCTGGCTTGCTCCACTGTTCTCTTGCTTGCTCAACTGTTCTATGGCTTCCTCCATTGTTCTCTGGCTTGCTCCACCGTTCTCTGGGTTGCTTCACCGTTCTCTAGCTTGCTCCACTGTTCTCTGGCTTGCTCCACTGTTCTCTTGCATGCTCTACCGCTCTCTGGCTTGCTCCACCTTTCTATGCCTTGCTCCACCTCTCTCTCGCTTGCTCCACCTTTCTCTGGCTTGCAACACCGTTCTCTGGCTTGCTCCACCTTTCTCTGGCTTGCTCCACCTTTCTCTGGCTTGCTCCGTTGTTCTCTTGCTTACTCCACCATTCTCTGCCTTGCTCTACCGTCCACCATTTTGCTCCACCGTTCTCTAATTTGCTCCACTGTTCTCTGGCTTGCTCCACCTTTCTCTGGCTTGCTCCGTTGTTCTCTTGCTTACTCCACCATTCTCTGCCTTGCTCTACCGTCCACCATTTTGCTCCACCGTTCTCTAATTTGCTCCACTGTTCTCTGGATTGCTCCACCGTTCTCTGGCTTGCTCCATCGTTCTCTGGCTGACTCCACAATTCTCTGGCTTGCTCTACTATTCACTGGCTTGCTCCACCATTCTCTGGCTTGCTCCACCGTTCTCTTGCTTGCTCCACGTTTCTCTGGCTTACTCCACCGTTCTTTGCCTTGCTCCACCATTCTCTGGCTTGCTCCGCCATTCTCTGGCTTGGTCCACCGTTCTCTAGCTTGCTCACCCGTTCTCTTGCTTGCTCAATCATTCTCTAGCATGCTCCATTGTTCTCTCGCTTTCTCCACCATTCTCTGGCTTGCTCCACCTTTCTCTGGCTTGCTCCGCCTTTCTCTGGCTTGCTCCACTGTACTCAGGCTTGCTCCACCGTTCTTTGGCTTGCTCGACCCTTCTCTGGCTTGCTCCACCGTTCTCTCGCTTGCTCCACCATTCTCTGGCTTGCTCCACCGTTCTCTGGCTTGCTCCACCTTTCTCTGACCGGCTCCACCGTTCTCCGGCTTGCTCCACCGTTCTCTCGCTTGCTCCACCATTCTCTGGCTTGCTCCACCTTTCTCTGACCGGCTCCACCGTTCTCCGGCTTGCTCCACCGTTCTCTCGCTTGCTCCACCATTCTCTGGCTTGCTCCACCTTTCTCTGACCGGCTCCACCGTTCTCCGGCTTGCTCCACCGTTCTCTCGCTTGCTCCACCATTCTCTGGCTTGCTCCACCTTTCTCTGACCGGCTCCACCGTTCTCCGGCTTGCTCCACCGTTCTCTCGCTTGCTCCACCATTCTCTGGCTTGCTCCACCGTTCTCTAGCTTGCTCCACCTTTCTCTGGCTTGCTCCACCATTCTTTGGCTTGCTCCACCGTTCTCTAGCTTGCTCCACCTTTCTCTGGTTTGCTCCAGTTTTCTCTGGCTTGCTCCACCTCTCTCAGGCTTGCTCCACCTTTCTCTGGCTTGCTCAACCGTTCTTTGGCGTGTTCCACCATTCTCTGGCTTGTTCCACCGTTCTCTGGCTTGCTCCACTGTTCTCTGGCTTGCTCCACCTTTCCCTGGATTGCTCCACCGTACTTTGGCTTGCTCCACCGTTCTCCGGCTTGCTCCACCTTTCTCTGTCTTGCTCCACCATTCTCTGGCTTGCTCCACCGTTCCCTGGCTTGCTCCTCCTTTCTCTAGCTTGCTCCGCCTGTCTGTGGCTTGCTTCACCTTTTCTGGCTTGCTTCACCTTTATCTGGCCTGCTCCACCTTTCTCTGCCTTGCTCCATTATTCTCTAACTTGCCCCATCATTCTCTGACTTGCTCCAACGTTCTCTAGCTTGCTCTACCTTTCTCTGGCTAGCTCCACTTTTCTTTGGCGTGCTCCACTGTTCTCTTGCTTGTTCCAACATTCTTAGGCTCGCTCCACCATCCTCTGCCTTTCTCACCATTCTCTAACTTGCTCCACCGTTCTCTGGCTTGCTCAACCGCTCTCTGGCTTGCTCCACCTTTCTCTGGCTTGTTCCACCTTTCTCTCGCTTGCAGCACCTTTCTCTGGCTTGCTCCACTGTTCTCAGGTTTGCTCCACCGTTCTTCGGCTTGCTCCACCTTTCCATGGCTTGCTCCACCCTTTTGTGGCTTGCTCCACCTTTCTTTGGCTTGCTCCTCTGTTTTCTGCCTTGCTCCAGCGTTCTTTGGCTTGCTCCACCGTTCTCTGGCTTGCTCCACCTTTCTCTGGATTGCTCAACCGTTCTTTGGCATGCTCCACCATTTTCTGGCTTACTCCACTTTTCTTTGGCTTCCTCCACCGTTCTCTAGCTTACTCCACCTTTTTCTGGCGCGCTCCACCTTTCTCTGGCTTGCTCCACCTTTCTTTGGCTTGCTCCACCATTCTCTGGCTTGCTCCACCATTCTCTGGCTTGCTCCACCTTTCCTTGGCTTGTTCCACCTCTCTCTGGCTTACTACTCCACTTTTCTTTGGCTTCCTCCACCGTTCTGTGGGTTGCTTCATCGTTCGGTGGCTTGCTCCACCTTTCTCTGGCTTGCTCCACCGTTCTCTAGCTTGCTCCACCTTTCTCTGGCTTGCTGCACCGTTCTTTGGCTTGCTCCACCGTGCACTGGCTTGCTCCTCCATTCTCTGGCTTGCACCACTGTTCTCTGGCTTACTCCACCGTTCTTTGGCATTCTTCACCGTTCTCTGACTTGCTCCACCTTTCTCTTGCTTGCTCCACCTTTCTCCAGCTTGCTCCACCCTTTCTCTCGCTTACTTCACCTTTCTCTGGCCTGCTCCACCTGTCTCTGGCTTGCTCCATCGTTCTCTTACTTGCTCCACCGTTCTCTGAATTGCTCCACCGTTCTCTGGCTTTCTCCATCTTTCTCTGGATTGCTCCATCTTTCTATGGCTTACTCTACTATTCTCTTGCTTGCTCCACCATTCTCAGGCTTGCTCCACCATCCTCTGGTTTGCTCCACCGTTCTCTAACCTGCCCCACCGTTCTCTGGCTTGCTCCACAGTTGTCTGGCTTGCTCCACCATTCCCTGGCTTGCTTCACCGTTCTCTGGCTTGCTCTACCGTTCTCTGGCTTGCTCCACTGTTCTTTGGCTTGCTTTACAATTCTCTGGCTTGCTCCAACGTTTTCTGGCTTGCTCCACCGTTCTGTGGCTTGCTCCAGCAATCTCTGGCTTACTCCACAATTCTCTGGCTTGCTCCACCGTTCTCTGGCTTGCTCCACCATTCTCTGGCTTGCTCCACCATTTTCTGGCTTGCTCCACCACTCTTTGGCTTACTCCACAATTCTCTTGCTTGCTCCACTATTCTCTGGCTTGCTTCACTGTTCTCTGGCTTGCTCTACCGTTCTCTGGCTTGCTCCACTGTTCTTTGGCTTGCTCTACAATTCTCTGGCTTGCTCCACCGTTCTCTGGCTTGCTCCACCGTTCTCTGGCTTGCTCCACCAATCTCTGGCTTACTCCACAATTCTCTGGCTTGCTCCACGGTTCTAAGGCTTGCTCCACCGTTTTCTCGCTTGCACCACCTTTTGCTGGCTTCCTCCAACGTTCACTGGCTTGCTCCACCTTTCTCTGGCTTACTCCACCTTTCTCTGGCGTTCTCCACCTTTCTCTGGCTTGCTCCATCGTTCTCTGGCTTCCTCCACCTTTCTCTGGCTTGCTCCACCTTTCTCTGGCTTGCTTCACCTCTCTGTGGCTTGCTCCACCTTTCTTTGGCTTGCTCAACCGTTCTCTGGCTTGCTCCACCGTTCTTTAGCTTACACCACCGTTCTATGACGTACTCCACCTTTCTCTTGCTTGCTCAACCTTTCTCTGGCTTGCTCCAGCTTTATTTGGCTTGCTTCACCTTTCTCTGGATTGCTCCATCTTTCTCTTGCTTGCTCCACCGTTCTCTGGCTTGCTCCACTGTTCTTTGTCTTCCTCCACCGTTCTCTGGCTTCCTCCACTTTCCCTGGCTTGCTCCACTATTCTCTTCCTTGCTCCACTGTTCTCTGGCTTGCTCCATCGTTATCTGGCTTGCTCCACTGTTCTTTGTCTTCCTCCACCGTTCTCTGGCTTCCTCCACTTTCCCTGGCTTGCTCCACTATTCTCTTCCTTGCTCCACTGTTCTCTGGCTTGCTCCATCGTTATCTGGCTTGCTCCACCATTCTCTGGCTTGCTCCATCGTTCTCTGGCTTGCTCCACCATTCTCTTGCTTATTCCACCTTTCTCTTGCTTGCTCCACCGTTCTCTGGCTTGCTCCACCGTTCTCTGGCTTGCTCCACCTTTCCATGGCTTCCTTCACCATTCTCTTGCTTGCTCCACCTTTCTTTGGCTTGCTCCACCTTTCTCTGGCTTGTTCCACCTTTCTTTAGCTTGCTCCACCATTCTCGAGCTTGCTCCACCTTTGTCTGGTTTGCTCCAGCTTTCTCTGTCTTGCTCCACCTCTCTCAGGCTTGCTCCACCTTTCTCTGGCTTGCTCCACCATTCTTTGGCGTGCTCCACCGTTCTCTGGCTTGTTCCACTGTTCTCTGGCGTGCTCCACCGTTCTATGACTTGCTCCACCTTCCCCTGGATTGCTCCACTGTACTTTGGCTTGCTCCACCATTCTCTGGCTTGCTCCACCGTTCTCTGGCTTGCTCCACGGTTATCTGACTTGCTCCACCGTTCTCTGGCTTGCTCCACCGTTCTCTGGCTTGCTCCGCCTTTCTCTAGCTTGCTCCACCTTTCTGTGGCTTGCTCCACCTTTTTCTGGCTTGCTTCATCTTTATCTGGCCTGCTCCACCTTTCTCTGGCTTGCTCCACCGTTCTCTGGCTTGCTCCGCCTTTCTCTAGCTTGCTCCACCTTTCTGTGGCTTGCTCCACCTTTTTCTGGCTTGCTTCATCTTTATCTGGCCTGCTCCACCTTTCTCTGCCTTGCTCCATTGTTCTCTCGCTTGCCCCATCATTCTTTGACTTGCTCCAACGTTCTCTAGCTTGCTCTACCTTTCTCTGGCTAGCTCCACTTCTCTCTGGCGTGCTCCACTGTTCCCTTCCTTGCTCCACCGATCTTAGGCTTGCTCCACCGTCCGCTAGCTTTCTCACGGTTCTCTAACTTGCTCCACCGTTCTCTGGCTTTCTCAACCGCTCTATGGCTTGCTCCACCTTTCTCTGCCCTGTTCCACCTTTCTCTGGCTTGCAGCACCTTTCTCTAGCTTGCTCCACTGTTCTCAGGTTTTCTCCGCCGTTCTTCGGCTTGCTCCACCTTTCCATGGCTTGCTCCACCGTTTTGTGGCTTGCTCCACCTTTCTCTGGCTTGCTCCTCCGTTCTCTGCCTTGCTCCACCGTTTTTTGACTTGCTCCACCATTCTCTGGCTTGCTCCACCTTTCTCTGGCTTGCTTAACCGTTCTCTGGCTGGCTCCACCATTTTCTGGCTTGCTGCACTTTTCTTTGGCTTCCTCCACCATTCTCTAGCTTACTCCACCTTTTTCTGTCGCGCTCCACCTTTCTCTGGCTTGCTCCACCTTTCTTTGGCTTGCTCTACCATTCTCTGGCTTGCTCCACCATTCTCTGGCTTGCTCCACCATTCTCTGGCTTGCTCCACCTTTCCTTGGCTTGTTCCACCTCTCTCTAGCTTACTACTCCACTTTTCTTTGGCTTCCTCCACCGTTCTCTTGCTTGCTCCATCATTCTCTTGCTTGCTCCACCTTTCTCTGGCTTGCTCCACCGTTCTCTGGCTTGCTCCACCTTTCTCTGGCTTGCTCCACCGTTCTCTGGCTTGCTCCACCTTTCTCTGGCTTGCTCCACCGTTCTCTGGCTTGCTCCACCTTTCTCTGGCTTGCTCCACCGTTCTCTGGCTTGCTCCACCATGCACTGGCTTGCTCCTCCATTCTCTGCCTTGCTCCAGCGTTCTCTGGCTTACTCCACCGTTCTTTGGCTTTCTTCACCGTTCTCTGGCTTGCTCCACCTTTCTCTGGCTTCCTCCACCTTTCTCCAACTTGCTCCACCCTTTCTCTCGCTTGCTTCACCTTTCTCTGGCCTGCTCCACCTGTCTCTGGCTTGCTCCATCGTTCTCTTGCTTGCTCCACCTTTCTCCAACTTGCTCCACCCTTTCTCTCGCTTGCTTCACCTTTCTCTGGCCTGCTCCACCTGTCTCTGGCTTGCTCCATCGTTCTCTTGCTTGCTCCACCGTTCTCTGACTTGCTCCACTGTTCTCCGGCTTTCTCCATCTTTCTCTGGCTTGCTCCACCTTTCTATGGCTTGCTCTACTATTCTCTTGCTTGCTCCACCGTTCTCAGGCTTGCTCCACCGTCCTCTGGTTTGCTCCACCGTTCTCTAACCTGCCCCACCGTTCTCTGACTTGCTCCACAGTTCTTTGGCTTGCTCTACCATTCTTTGGCGTGCTTCACCTTTCTCTGGCGTACTCCACCTTTCTTTGGCTTGCTCCATTGTTCTCTTGCGTGCTCCACTGTTCTCTGACTTCCTCCACCGTTCTCTGGCTTGCTCCACCTTTTTCTGGCTTGCTCCACTTTTCCTTGGCTTGCTCTACTGTTTTCTTGCTTGCTCCACCGTTCTCTGGCTTGCTCCACCGTCCTCTGGCTTGCTCCACCGTTCTCTTGCTTGCTCCACCGTTCTCTTGCTTGCTCCACCGTTCTCTGGCTTGCTCCACCGCTCTTTGGCTGACTCCACAATTCTCTCGCTTGCTCCACCATTCTCTGGCTTCCTTCACCATTCTCTGGCTTGGTCTACCGTTCTCTGGCTTGCTCCACTGTTCTTTGGCTTGCTCTACAATTC
>SZWC01001436.1:188037-217440 GCA_023375785.1 Penium margaritaceum | reverse complement strand
CTCCACCGTTCTCTGGCTTGCTCCACAGATCTCTGGCTTACTCCACAATTCTCTGGCTTGCTCCACCGTTCTCTGGATTTCTCCACCGTTCCCTGGCTTCCTCCACCGTTCTCTAGCGTGCACCACTGTTCTCTGGCTTGCTCCACCGTTCTCTGGATTGCTCCACCTTTGTCTGGCTTCCTCCACCGTTCTCTGGCTTGCTCCACTGTTCTCTTGCTTGCTCTACCGTTCTCTGGCTTGCTCCACTGTTCTCTGGCTTGCTCCACCGCTCTTTGGCCTACTCCACAATTCTATGGCTTTCTCCACCATTCTCTGGCTTGCTCCACTGTTCTTTGGCTTGCTCCACCGTTCTCTAGCGTGCACCACTGTTCTCTGGCTTGCTCCACCGTTCTCTGATACCTGTCCTTATATTTTTGCCTGATACTTGTGCCTGATACTTGTGCCAGATACCTTCGCTTGATGATTTTCCCTGATACTTGCGCCTGATACTTGTGCCTGATACTTGTGCATGATACTTGTGCCTGATACTTATGCTCTATACGTGTTCCTGATTCTTGTGCATGATACTTGTGCCTGATACTCATGCCAAATAGTTCTACCTGATACTTGTGCCTGATACTTTTGCCTCATACTTTTGCTTGATACTCGTGCCTCATACTTGTGCCTGATAACTGTGCCTCATACTCGTACCTGATACTTGTGCCTCATACTTGTGCCTTATACTTCAGCCTGATTCTTGTGCCTGATACTTTTGTTTGATACTCCTGCCTCGTACTTGTGCGTGATAATTGTCCCTCGTACTTGTGCCAGATACTTGTACTTGATTACTGTCCCTGATACGTGTGCCTGATACTTGTGCCTCATATGTATGCCTGATTCGTATGCCTGATTCATTTTCCTGATACTTGTGCCTGACACGTATGCCTACTACTTGCCCTGTACTTTTGCCTGATACTTGGGCCTGATACTTGTGCCTGATACTTGTGCTTGATACTTGTGCCAGATACCTGTGCCTCATACTTGTGCCTGATAATTGTGTCTGATTCTTGTGCCTGATAACTGTGCCTGATACATGTGCCTGATCCTTGTTCCTCATACTTTAACCTATTACATGCACCTGAAACTTGTGCATGATACTTGTGCCTCATGCTTGTGCCTCATACTTGTCCCCGATACTCGTGCCTGATACTTGCGCCTGATTTTTCCGCCTGATACTCATGCCTGATACTTGTGCTTAATGCTTGTGCCTGGTACTTGTTATTGATACTTGTGCCTGATTCTTGTGCCTGATACTTGTGCCTGATACTTGTGCCTTATACTTGTACCTGCTACTTGTGCATGATACTTGTCCTCGATACGTTCACCTGATACGTGTCCCTGATACTTGTGCCTGATACTTGTGCCTGATACTTGTGCCTGATTCTTGTGCCGATCACTTGTGCATGATACGTGAGCATAAGACTTGTGCCTCATACTTGTATCTGATACTTGTTCCTGATAATTGTGCCTGATACTTGTGCGTGATACTTGTGCCTTATGTGTGTGCCTAATACATGCACATGATAACTGTGCCTGATACTTGTGCCTCATACTTGTGCTTTACACTTGTGCCTGATTCTCGTGCCTGATTCTTATACCAGATGCTTGTGCCTGATACTTGTGCCGGTTTCTTGTGCCTGGTACTAGTGCGTGATACTAGTATCTGATAGTTGTGCTTGATGTTGTTCCTGATAGTTGTACCAATTACTTGTGCCTGATACTTGTTCCTGATACTTGTGCCGTGTACGTGAACCTGATAATTGTGCCTGACACTTGTGACTGATAATAGTGCCTCATACTTGTTCCTGATACTTGTGCCTGAAACTTGTGCCTGATTCTTGTGCCTGATACTTGTTCCTGATAATTTTTCCTGATACGTGTGCTCGATACTTGTTCCTGATACTTGTGCCTGATACTTGTGCCTGGTTTTTTGTGCCTGATTCTTGTGCCTGATAATTGTTCCTGATATTTGTGCCTGATATGTTTGCCTGGTACTTGTTCCTGATACTTGTGCCTGATACTTGTGCCTGATACTTGTGCCTGATACTTGTGCCTGATACTTGTGCCTGATACTTGTGCCTGATACTTGTGCCTGATACTTGTGCCTGATACTTGTGCCTGATACTTGTGCCTGATACTTGTGCCTGATACTTGTGCCTGATACTTGTGCCTGATACTTGTGCCTGATACTTGTGCCTGATACTTGTGCCTGATACTTGTGCCTGATACTTGTGCCTGATACTTGTGCCTGATACTTGTGCCTGATACTTGTGCCTGATACTTGTGCCTGATACTTGTGCCTGATACTTGTGCCTGATACTTGTGCCTGATACTTGTGCCTGATACTTGTGCCTGATACTTGTGCCTGATACTTGTGCCTGATACTTGTGCCTGATACTTGTGCCTGATACTTGTGCCTGATAATTGCGCCTGAGACTTTTTCCTGATACGTGTGCCTGATACTTATTCCTGATACTTGTGCCTGATACTTGTGCCCAATACATGCACCTGGAACTTGTGCCTCATGCTTGTGCCTCATACGTGTGCACGAGACTCGTGCCCCATACTTGTGCTTCATACTTGAGCCTGATACTTGTGCCCGATACTTGTACCTGATACTTAAGCCTGATATCTGTGCCTGACACTTGTGCCCGATACTTGTGCCTGATATGTTTGCTTGATGATTGTCCCTGATTCTTGCGCCTGATACTTGTGCCTGTACTTGTGCATAATCCTTGTGCTTGATACTTGTGCCGGACTCTTGTGCCTGGTACTTGTGCCTGATACTTATGCCTGATACTTGTGCCTGATACTTGTGAGTGATACCTTTGCCTGATAATTTCGCCTGATACTTGTGCCTGATACTTGTGCCTGATACTAGTGCCTGATAGGTGTGCCTGATACTTGCGCCAGTTACTTGTGCCTGATTCTTGCGCCTGATTCTTGTGCCTGATACTTGTGCCTCATACCCGTGTCTGTTACTGATGCTTGATGATTGTCATTGATACTTGCGCTTCATACTTGTGCCTGATACTTGTGCCGGATATTTTTGCCTGATACCTGTGCCTGATCCTTGTGCTTGATACTTGTGCCTGGTGCTTGTGCCTGATACTTGTGCCTGACAATTGTGCCAAATACTCGTACCCGATACTTATGCCAATACTTTTGCCTTATACTTGTGCCTGATGCTTTTGCTTGATACTCCTGCCTCGTACTTGTGCGTGATATACTTGTGCCTTGTACTCGTCCCTCATACTAGTGCCTGATACTTGTACTTCATTATTGTCCCTGATTCTTGCGCCTGATACTTGTGCGTGATATACTTGTGCCTTGTACTCGTCCCTCATACTAGTGCCTGATACTTGTACTTCATTATTGTCCCTGATTCTTGCGCCTGATACTTGTGCCTCATATGTATGCCGGATTTTTGTGCCTGATACTTGTACCTGACACGTATGCCTTATTTGTGTGCCTAATACTTGCCCTGTACTTTTGCCTGATCCTTGGGCCTGATACTTATGTCTGATACTTGCGCCTGATGCTTGTGCCTGATACTTGTGCCTGGTACTTGTGCCTGATATGTGTTCCTGAAACTTGTGCCTGATATTTTTCCCTGATACTTTTGCCGAAATACTTGTTCCTGACACTTGTGCCTGGTAGATGGACCTGATAGTTGAGCCTGATACTTGTTCCTGATACATGTGCCTGATGCCTGTGCCCTATACTGTTGCTTGATTAGTGTCCCTGATACTTGCGCCTGATACTTGTGCCTGATACTTGGGCCTGATACTTGTGCCTGTTACTTGTGTTTGATACTTGTGCCTGATACTTGTGCCTGCTATTTGTGCCTGATACTTGCGCCTGATACTTGTGCCTGATACTTGGGCCTGATACTTGTGCCTGTTACTTGTGTTTGATACTTGTGCCTGATACTTGTGCCTGCTATTTGTGCCTGATGCTTGTGCCTGGTAATTGTGCCTGATGTTTTTGCCTGATGATTTTTCCTGCTGCGTGTGCCTGATACTTGTGCCTGATACTTTTACATGATACTTGTGCCTGATACTTGTGCCTGATTCTTATGTTTGATACTTGTGCCTGATACTTGTGCCTGTTACTTGTGCCTGATACTTGTGCCTGATACTTGTGCCTGATAATTGCGCCTGATACTTGTGCCTGATACTTGTGCCTGATACGTTTGCCTGGTACGTGTGCCTGATACTTGTGCCTGATACTTGTTCTTGATACTTGTGCCTTGTACTTTTGCCTGATATTTGTGCCTCATGCTTTTGCTTCATACTTGTGCTTGATACTTCAGCCTCATACTTTTGCTTGATACTTGCGCCTAATTATTGTGCCTCATGCTTTTGCTTCATACTTGTGCTTGATACTTCAGCCTCATACTTTTGCTTGATACTTGCGCCTAATTATTGTGCCTCATGCTTGTACCTGATACTTGTGCTTGATTTTTCCCTGATACTTACGCCTGAAAATTGTGCCTGATATGTGTGCCTGATGCTTGTGCCTGATACGTATACCTGATTCTTGTGCCTAATTCTTGTGCCTGATACTTGCGCCTGATACTTGTGCCTGATACTTGTGCCTGATACTTGTGCGTCATACATGTGCCTGATAATTGTGCCTGATACTTGTGCCTGATTTGTGTAGCTGATACTTTTGCCGGACACTTGTGCATGATACTTGTTCCTGAAACTTGTGCATAATACTTCTGCCTGAGAATTGTGCCTGTTACTATTGCCTGGTATGACTGCCTGTTACTTGTGCCTGATACTTTTTCTTGGTACGTGTGCCTGATAGTTGTGCCTAATACTTGTCTTTGATACTTGTGCCTTGTACTTGTGCCTATGATTGTGCCTTGTACTTTTGCCTGATGATTGTGCCTCACACTTGTACCTGATACTTGTGTTTGATTATATTCCCTAATACTTGCAGCTGATATTTTTCCCTGATACATGTGCCTGATTCGTGCGCCTGATACTTGTGCCTGATACTAGTGGTTGATCCTTGTGCCTGATGCTTGGGCCGGATACTTAAGCCTTATGCTTGTGCCTGATACTTGTGCGTGATACTTGTGCCTGATGATTGTGCCCAACACTTGTGCCTGATTATTTTGCCTGATTCTTTTGCCTGGTACATGTGCCTGATACTTGCGCTTGATACTTGTGCCTAATACTTGCATCTGATACTTGTGCCTGATACTAGTACCTGATACTTGTGCTTGATATTTGTCCCTGATATTTGTGCCTAATACTTGTGCCTGATACTTGTACCTGATACTTGTGCCTGATATGTGTGCCTGATGATTGTCCCTAATACTTGTGCCTGATACGTGTGCCTAATGCATGCACCTGATACTTTTGCCTGATACTTGTGCCTCATACTTGTGCCTTATACTTGTGCCTGATACCTGTGCCTGATACTTGTGCCTGATACTTTTGCTTGATGACTGTCCCTGATACTTGCGCCTCATACTTGTGCCTGATACTTGTGCATTATACTTGTGCCTGATACTTATGCTTGATACTTGTGCCTGGTTCTTGTGCCTGATACTTGTGCCTGGTACTTGTGACTAATAATTGTGCCTGATACTTTTGCTTGATGCTTGTGCCTGACTCTCGTGCTTCATACTTGTGCCTGGTACTTGTGCCTAATACTTGTGCCTGGCGCTTGTGCCTGATACTTGTGCTTGATACCTGTGCCTGGTACTTGTGCCTGGCGCTTGTGCCTGATTCTTGTGCTTGATACTTGTGCCTGGTACTTGTGCCTGATACCTGTCCCTTATACTTGTGCCTAATACGTGTGCCTGATACTTGTGCCTAATACTTGTGCCTGATACTTGTGCCTAATACTTGTACCTTGTACTTGTTCCTGATACTTGTGCCGGACACTTTTACATTATACTTGTGCCTGGTTCTTGTGCCTGATATGTGTGCCTGATACTTGTGCATTGCCTAGACATTGCTAGGCATGCCTTAACATTCCCAGGCATTACTAGGCATTGCCTAGGCATTGCCAGGCATTGTCAGGCATTGCCAGGAATTGCAAGGCATTGCTCGGCTTCCCAGGTGTTGCCACGCATTGCCACGCATTGTCTAGGCATTGCCACGTATTGCCAGGCAATGCCAGGAATCACAAGGCATTGCCTAGGCATTATGAGGCATTACCCAGGCATTTTCAGGCATTGTGAGGCATTGCCTAGGCATTGTCTAGGCATTTCCCGGCATTGTCCAAACATTGCCAGGCAAAACAAGAATTTCCCTGGCATTTCCAGGCATCGCCGAGCATTGCTAGGCATTGCCAATACGTTGCCCGGCATGCCAGGCATTGTCCAGGCATTTCCAGGCATTACCAGGCATTTCCTAGACATTGCAAGGCATTGCCCAGGCATTTTCCGGCATCGCCAGGCATTGTCCAGATATTGCAAGGCATTGCTAGGCGTTGCCCAAGCATTGCCAGTCATTGCCAAGCATTACCCTAATTGCAAGACAATCCCCAGGCATTGCCAGGCATTGCCCAACATTGCCAGGCATTGCGAGGCATTATCCAGGCATTGCTCGACATTGCGTGGTTTTTTTCAGGCATTGCCTAGGCATTGCTAGGCATTGCCAGGCATTGCCCATGCATTGCCAGGTATTTCCAGGCATTGCTAACCATTGCCCAGGCATGGCCATGCATTGTCAGGCATTGCTAGGTATTGCCCAGGCATTGGCAGAACCAAGCATTTCCAGGCATTGCCTGGCATTGCCCAGACATTGTGAGGCATTGCCAGGCATTGTCCAGGCATCGCCTAGGCATTGTCAGGCATAGCTTAGGAATTGCCATGCATATCCAGACATTGCCTAGTCATTGCCAGGAATTGCCATACATTGCGTAGGCATTGCAAGGCATTTCCAGGCATTTTTATGCATTGCCAAGCATTGCCAGGCATTACCATGCATTGCTCATGTATTGTCAAGCATTGCGAAGAATTTCCACGCATTGCCAGGCATGGCCAGGCACTGCCTAGGAATTTCCAGGCATTGCCTAGGCATTGCAAGACATTGCCAGGCATTGACAAGGCATTGACAAGCATTATCCACTCATTGATATGCATTGCCAGCCATTGCATAGGCATTCCCAGGCATTGCCAGTCATTGCCCAGGCTTTGCCCGGCATTGCAAGGCATTGTCGAGGCATTGCCATGCAATTCCAGGCATTGTTCAGGCATTCCCGGGCATTGCCCAGGCATTGCCAGGCATTCCCCGGGCATTGCAAGGCATTGCCTGGCATTGCAAGGCATTGCCCAGGCATTCCCATGCATTGCAAGGCATTGCCAAGGCATTGCCAGGCATTAGCAGGCATTGCCCAGGCATTGCTAGACATTGCCAGACATGTCCAGGTCCTGCCAGGCATTGCCAAGCACTATTCATGCACTCCCAAGGCATTGCCAAGCATTGTCAGACAATGCCCAGGCATTGCTGAGGCATTGCCCCCAGGCATTGCCAGGCATTGTCAGGCATTGCTAGGCATTTCCCAGGCATTGCCAATCATTACCAGGCATTTCCTACGCATGGCAAAGCATTGGAAGGCATGCCCTGGCATTGCAAGGCATAACGAGGCATTGCTTAGGTATTGCCTAGGCATTGCCAGGCATGCCCTAACATTGCCATGCATTGCCAGGCATTGCCAGGCATCCCATGGCATTACAATGCATTGTTAGGCATTGCCCAGGCATTGCCACGCATTATCAAGCATTTCCCAGGCACTGCTGGGCATTTTCCAGGCATTGCCACGCATTGCCAGGCATTGCCTGGGCTTTGCTAGGTATTGCCAGGCATTATCTAGGCATTGCTACGCATTGCCTGGGCATTGCCCAGGCATAGGCAGATATTGCCTGGCATTACTATGCATGCTAAGGCATTGCTACGCATTTTTTGGAATTTCCAAGGCATTGTCCAAGCATTACCCAGGCATTGCCTGGCATTGATAAGGCATTCCCAAGTATTGTTGAGCATTGCCCAGGCATTATTAGGCATTGTCCGGGCATTGCAAGGCATTGTGAGGCATTTCCCAGGCATTTCCAGGCATTGTCCCAACATTGCAAGGAATTCCCAGGCATTGCTAGGCATTACCTATGCATTGCCCATCCATTGCCAGGCATTGCCCAGGCATTGCCAGGCATGCCGAGGCATTGCCAGGTATTTGTTGGATATAGGGTGCCAAAAAAGTGACCAAAGTGGGTTGCTCGATAAAAATCATCAGGTCACAAAAGTGAATAGAGGATGTTTTGCTGGTTCTGTGGCACTTTACGGAACTCGATTCGGAGTCCGTTTGAGGGAGATATGGATTTTCAAGGTTTGGTGGCGATGGGTCCGGTTCAAGTGATGGCTCCTGTACTACCAGCACCAATGACGGCCACAATTATTGGCCAAGGAGGTTTGGAGCGGCCTTCAGGGTAGAAAGGCAGCAGAGGACCTTGAGGGAGCTTCAAGGAAGGTCCCCACCAAGATTATTGGTTGTGCACATGGCAAGGATGGTAATTCTCTTGTGTGAGAGTGTGACTGCCGCTCATCCCGCTAGACTAGGAGTGTGCTAGGAGGTGAACTTTGACAGAGTGGTTCTTCCAGCTCCATGAGGCGTACTTAGGCTTGTTAGAAAGCTGTGCTAATGTACTTTCTCACTCAAGAGTTGATTCAGAAATTCGTGTTCTCTGAAAACCTACATTTGCTTCCGTAATCTCTGTCTGTGCAACCAACAACTCCCTCTCACAAACAGTTGGTCCTACCTAGGCGGCTCTTAGAAAGCCTGATCACCTCCCTGAGGGCTGCCAAGTTTCCATCAGTGGTATCAAAGCTAGAACAAGGCTTTGTCTCATCCTTGAGGCATTCCTTGCACCCTGTTGTGTGAGAGAGCCGTTTGTGGGCTGAACGTTGCACTACCATGGCGACATCCGCTTCCGTGGTGGCCCGCATCAACATCGCCAAGTTCGAAGGCAAGAACTTCTTTAACTGGAGCAACAACATGAAGATGGTGCTGATGGAGAAGGGTCTCTGGAGCCAGGTGGATGATAAGGAGAAGGAACCAGAAGAAAGGTCCCTATCCCCTGTCGAGGCCCGTACCTACCGTGAGAAGCGTGACCGCGCCCTCGTAACCATCTACCTCCACCTTGCCGAACAGCAGTAACTCCTTGTCTATGGCATCCTCACGCCGAAGGAGGTTTGGAAAAAGCTTGAGTCCACTTATTCTTCCAAGTCAATCCTCATGAACATGCAGCTGCGTTGTCGCTTTCACACTGTGAAGATGGATGAATCCGGATCCATGATTGACTACATCAACATGGTGAAGTCTCTCTCTGACCAGCTTGCTGCGATTGAGGATCCTGTCAAGGAACGTGTGCTCATGCTAACCATCCTCTCTGGTCTTCCTCGCAGCTATACTCCTCTCATTGTTGCCCTGGACCAGCGTGGCAACAAGCTCTCCCTCAATGATGTGGAGGCGAGCCTGCTGTTTGAGGAGGAGCGGCGCAAGGGAGAAGAGGGCGGAAGCGGACTGGACGTCGCTCTCATCACCAACTCAGGTCTTGGGGGTGCTGCTGCACTAACCAGGGGCAATGGCGGAGGAGGGAAGAAGAAGGGGAACTGCCACTACTGCAAGAAGCCGGGCCATTGGGCACGCGAATGCCGGAAGAAGAAGGCGGACCTTGCGGTTGGAGTGGGAGCGAGAAATCCGTCCGACGCTTCCGCGAACGCTGCAGATTGGGAAAGTGGATTCATGACAACCATCCGGGTCTTGCACGTCTTCGACAACACCGCCCTGTTCTGTATCATCGATTCGGGAGCCACGCGGCACATGACGTGTCGCCGGGAGTGGTTTGTCGTCTACACCATCATCGAGCCTCGTCGGGTGTACATGGGGGACAACCATGTGCAAATGGCGGTTGGGGAGGGTGAGATTGTGTTTTGTGCTTCCGTTGAGGGTAAGCACGTGGAACGTCGTGTGAAGGGGGTGCTCCATGTTCCGGGGCTGGCAGCTAACCTCCTCTCTGTCTCATCTCTCATCTCCAAAGGCATGCAGGTTTGCTTTGAGAATGGTGGCTGCACCATCTCTGCCCATGCAGACCGTGTGCTTGCAAAAGCGAACAAGGAGGACGGTCTTTACCGCCTCTACATGGCGTCGGAGAAGGAAGCCGACTCAGTGTTGGCGGCAAGAGAGGGAAAACACGACATCGGCCTGTGGCACCACCAGCTCGGTCACCTCAGCTTTGGCGCCATCATCTCCATGCAGTAGATGGTCAGTGGCCTGGAGCTCAAGGGGGTGAAGCAGCCAGGTGCATCGACTTGTGAGAGCTGCATTGAAGGAAAGCAAGCCCCCGCTCCTTTCACGGTGGAAGGGAAGGGGGCAGCTGAGCTTCTCTCACTCGTTCACTCTGATTTGTGCGGTCCCATGCCATCACAGTCCTTGTTCAACAAGTTGTACTTTGTCACGTTCATTGATGACAAGTCAAGGAAGACGTGGGTGTCCTTCTTGGCTGGAAAGGATGAGTGCTTTGATGCTTTCAAGGTGTGGATTACTGCTGCACAGAATGAGAGTGGCAGGCGGTTGAATGTGCTTCGAACCGATGGTGGAGGAGAGTACCTCTCCGACGACTTCCGCACTTACCTCAAGCATCGCGGGATCAAGCACGAGGTCACCCCACCTGGAACACTGCAGCTGAACGGCGTGGCTGAATGTGCGAACCGCACACTCATGGAGCGTGTTCGCAGCATGCTCCAAGACGCGGAGCTCCCACCAACCTTCTGGGCGGAAGCGGTCGACACTACCGTGTACCTGAAAAACCAGAGTCCCATGCGCGTCGTGCCGCTGATGACACCGAAGGAGGCGTGGACGGGACGCAAGCCAACAGTGACGCACCTGAAAGTCTTCGGGTGTGGCGCATTGGTGCACGTGCCTACCGGCAGCCGGAACAAGCTGGACGCAAAGTCGGTAAAGGCCGCCTTCCTCGGCTACGACACCATGGGATACCGCCTCTACAACCTTGCTGCTCGCAAGATCATCCGCAGCTGTGACGTCGTCTTTCAAGAGGACTTGAAGGGCTGGACTTGGAGCCCTATGTCGGCAGTTCCGCTTGCTCCCGCACTTGTACCAGAAGTGGGAGAAGTACCGATAGCAGAAGAGGGCGGTGCAGAAGATGGCGGTGACAGCGGCAACGACAAGAAGGTGGAGGGAGCTGAGAAGGAGAAGGAGCTGGCAGCGGAATCTGATGAGGAGGAGCAGCAAAGCAACGCAGAGCAGCTGCCACGACAGTCTGCACGCCTCAACAAAGGTGCAAAGGACAGTGGGGAGCCGCTGAGGCGATCCGAGTGCCTCGCAAACAAACAGAGGCCGCTGTAGGAGCTGGTGAACTTGTGCACCGTTCCACCACCAACGGAGTTGTCCGATCTCGAGCTTCTCTTCCTCAAAGTCACTGATGACCCAGCCACATTTGCTAAAGCCATGTACAGCGCTGAGGCGGCAGATTAGCGTGGCACAGCAGATGAGGAGTATGATGCGCTCATGAAGAACGGCACCTGGACTCTCGAGGAGGCTCCACATGGCAGCCGGGTGATCGGATGCCGGTGGATCTTCAGGCGCAAGCGTGGTGCGGATGGTAAGATTCTCAGGTACAAAGTACGGCTGGTTGTAAAGGGGTATGCGCAGACGGAGGGTGTGGATTACAATGAGACATTTGCACCTGTCGCTTAGTTCCCATCCATCCAAGCGATCCTCGCTCTTGCTGCTGCTATGGACTGGGAGGTGCACCAAATGGATGTGACGTGTGCATTTCTGAATGGTGACCTTGAGGAGGATGTGTACATGGAGCAGCCGGAGGGGTATGTCGTGGAAGGGAAGGAAGGTTTGGTGTGCAAGCTTGTGAAGGCCCTCTACGGCCTGAAGCAAGCCCCGTGAGCATGGTACCACAAGATGGACGAGCAGCTAGCTGGCCTTGGCTTTGTGCGCAGTGAAGTAGACCATGCTGTCTATGGGTGCACACAAGAGGTAAACCAGATCATCATCTTGCTCTACGTTGATGATCTGCTCATTGCATCTGACTCCAAGTCTCTTTTGGACGATGTGAAGCGGTCCCTTGCTGCCAGGTTCGACATGAAAGACATGGGAGAGCTCAGTTACTACCTTGGCCTTCAGGTCAAGCGCGACCGGCAGCAGCAGACTTTGGAGTTGTCGTAGAGCACGTACGTGAGCGACATCGTCAAGCGCTTCAACATGGCAGGAGCGCGCAAAGCAGCGACACCACTCGAAGTGGGAGCGAAGCTGAGCATGACGCAGACTCCCCGCAGCATGCAAGAGAGCAACCGCATGGAAGCAGTGTCGTACCAAGCAGCAGTTGGGAGCCTCATGTACGCTGCAGTCGGCACGCGCCTTGACATCAGCCAAGCAGTGGGAGTGCTCAGCAAGTTTTGCGCGAATCCGGGCATGCCGCATTCGGAGGCGGTTAAGCGCGTGCTGCGCTACCTCGACAGTAGCAGCAGCATTTGCCTCACCTTCAATGGCAACAACAGCCCCATCCTCATCGGCTACAGTGACGCAGATTGGGGAGGTGACCTGGACACTAGGAGGTCGACCAGTGGGTTTGTGTTTGTACTCGGGGGAGGTGCAATCAGTTGGAGGAGCAAGAAGCAAGAGTGCGTCGCCCTCTCCTCCACCGAAGCTGNGTACATCGCCTTGAGTGAAGCAGCAAAGGAAGCCGTGTGGCTGCGTGAGCTCCTGGCAAACCTTGGACAGCAGCAAACCACAGCAATAACAATCTACTGTGACAACATGAGCGCCATTGCTCTGACCAAGAATGCAGAGTTTCACGTCCGCACCAAACACATTGACTTGCGATATCACTTCATCCGCGAACTCGTGGCAAAGAAGGTGGTGCAGATCTGCCCTTCAAGCATGATGCTGGCAAACTTCCTGACCAAGCCACTGGCAGCAAACCACTTTCAGCAGCTGAGGGGACAGAGTAGACTTGTGTGATTTTTATTCTCGCAAAGTGGGAGAATGTTGGATATGGGGTGCCAAAAAAGTAACCAAAGTGGGTTGCTCGATAAAAATCATCAGGTCACAAAAGTGAATAGAGGATGTTTTTCTGGTTCTATAGCACTTTACGGAACTCGATTCGGAGTCCGTTTGAGGGAGATATGGATTTTCAAGGTTTGGTGGCGATAGGTCCGGTTCAAGTAATGGCTCCTGCACTACCAACACGAATGACAGCCACAATTATTGGCCAAGGAGGTTTGGAGCGGCCTTCAGGGTAGAAAGGCGGCAGAGGACCTTCAAGGAGCTTCAAGGAAGGTCTCGACTAAGATTATTGGTTGTGCACATGGCAGGGATGGTAATTCTCTTGTGTGAGAGTGTGACTGCCGCTCATCCCGCTAGACAAGGAGTGTGCTAGGAGGTGAACTTTGACAGAGTGGTTCTTCCAGCTCCATGTGCGAAATGAGGCCTACTTAGGCTTGTTAGAAAGCTGTGCTAATTTAATTTCTCACTCAAGAGTTGATTTAGACATTCCTGTTCTCTGCAGACCTAGATTTGCTTCCGTAATTTCTGTCTGTGCAACCTGCAACTCCCTCTCACAAACAGTTGGTCCTGCCTAGGCGGCTCTTAGTGACCCTGATCACCTCCCTGAGGGCTGCCAAGTTTCCATCAGTATTCTCCAGGCATTCCCAGGCATTGCCACGCATTTTCCAAGCATTTCCAGGCATTACCAGGCATGTCCAAGCATTTCCACGCATTGCCTAGGCATTGTTAGGCATTACCCGGCATTGCCAAGCATTTCCAGGCATTGCGTAGTCACTGTCCAGGCATTGCTAGGCATTGCCAGGCACTACCTAGGCATTGCCAAGAATTACGTCGAATTTTCCAGGCATTTCCAAGCATTGCCACGCATTTTCCAAGCATTTCCAGGCATTGCGTAGTCACTGTCCAGGCATTGCTAGGCATTGCCAGGCACTACCTAGGCATTGCCAAGAATTACGTCGAATTTTCCAGGCATTTCCAAGCATTGCCATGCATTGTCCTTGCATTGCCACGTGTTATCAGGCATTGCCAGGAAAGGCCCGGGCATTGCCTGGCATTGCCAGGCATTGCCTAGGCATTGCCACGCATTTCTAGGCATTTCCATGCATGTCCACGCATTTCCAGGCATTGCTAGGCATTGTCGAGGGATTGCCCAGGCATTGCCCTGGCATTGCCCTGGCATTGCAAGGCATTGCTTGGCAGTGCCTAGGCATTACAAAGCATTCCTCAGGCATTGCCAGGTAATGTTAGGCATTTTCGAGGCATTGCCCGGCCTTGCCAGGAATTGCCAAGCATTGCCCAGGCATAGTGCAGGCATTGCCAGGCATTGCCAAGCATTTTGAGGCATTGTCTAGGCATTGGAAAGGCATTGCCCTGGCATTGCCGGTAACTGCCTGGCATTGCCAGGCATTGTCCAGACATTGCTAGGCATTGCCACGCATCTCCAAGCATTGCCAGGCATTGCCAGGCATTGCCAAGTATTGCCCAAGCATTGCCAGCAAATTCTAGGCATTGCCCAAGCATTGCTGGGCATTGCCACGCATGCCTAGGCATTTCCCAGTCATTGCCTATGCATTACAAAGCATTGCTCAGGAATTTCCGGGAAATGTCAGGCATTTTCCCGGCCTTGTCCAGGACTTGTCCGGCATTGTCCAGACATCACCTACGCATTGCGAGGCATTGCCATGCAATGCCAGGCATTGTCCAGGCATTGGGAGGCATTACGAATGCATTGCAAGGGATTGGCAGGCATGCCCACACATTTCCATGCATTGCCAAGCATTGCCCAGGAATTGCATAGGCACTACCAGGCATTACCAGGCATTACCATGAATTACCAAGCATTTCCCAAGCATAGCCCAAGCATTGCCAGGCATTGCCTCACCATTACCCAGGCATTTCTTGGCAAATCCAGGCATTGCCCTGGCATTGCCAGGCATTGCCAAGAATTGCCTAGGCATAGCCAGGCATTGTGTAAGCATTGGTAGGCATTGCCCAGGCATTATCCCAGGCATATCCCAGGCATTGCCTGGTTTTTCCTAGGCATGTTTCTGGGCATAGGCCAGGCATTGCCAGGCATTTTCCAGGCAAATTCATGCATGAACAGGCATTGGCAACCATAACCAAGCATTTCCAAGCATTCTAAGGCATTTCCCAAGCACTGCCAAGCATTACCAAGGCATTGCCTTGCATTTCTAGGTATTTCCCGGGAATTATGATGCATTTCCAGGCATTGTCCAGGCATTCCTTAGCATTGCCGACATTTTCCAGGTATTGTCAGGCATTGCCCAAGCATTGTCCAGGCATTGCAAGGCATTGCAAGGTGTTACCAGGCAAAGCTAGGCATTGCAAGGACATTGTCCAATCATTTCGAGGCATTGCCTGACATTGCCAGGTATTTCCAGGCATTGCCAAGCATTACCTACGCATTTCTAGCCATTTCCACCCATTGATAGACATTGTCAGGCATTGCCAATGTAATGAGGCGTCCACCTTTTTCCGGCATACTCGGGGTCTCGTCCGAGTATTGGGGACATGCAGGCCTTCTTTCCGCTTTTTCGTAAATCCAGGTCGCGGTCCAGCTCACCTCCGCTCGACCGCCGATGCGAGGAGGAGGAGGAGGGGGGAGCGCGCGAGTGAGCGCCGGCGTGGAGTTCACGCTGGCGCTAGGGGTCTGTTTTGGGCGAACCCCACACGGCATTTCAAACACGCCAGGTGGGGGTGGCTTCCCCATCTCGACGGGCAGCATATCGCATACGCTACCCGCCAAGGGGTCTCTCTCGGAGGCGGGCTCCCGAAATCTAGCGCGGTCAACCGCGGAAGGAGTTCCGGTGGCAGCAACTGCACAACGACGGCACTACCACCGGTGGCGTACGCAACAAGACAACCGCACCCACCACCGAGAGGCGTCAAGCCAACTCGGTGGCTCGCCGAGAGATAAGCCAGACCGTCAATCTGGACGATCAACCGCCAAGCACTCCTCGCACTAGGCATTAGGTACAAGTAGAGCACCACGCCTAGGTGCAAGTAAGCATTGGGATCAGGAGGAAGTAGCTTACTACAGCAAGCTAGGAAAGCTGTAGGCTAGGGCTAGAGCAGATTAGGGCCAGACAATATAAATACCTTGTACTTTGTTCATTGTGAGTAACCTGTATTTTCCAGCTCTGGCTTCCAGACTTCTCCAAGTCTAACTTTCCGCTGCGATTGTGCTCTCCACACACTAAAGCTTAATCTCCAGAGAGCACCCACTCTCACATCTGGTATCACAGCCAGAGCCACGCGTTGGGCGGAAGCGCTGCCGGAGGTCTACAAACTTCAAGGAGCGAAGGCACGGACTACCCCCAGACAACGTAGAGGCTGATCGAGATGGAGATTGTTCGACCAGACTTCAAAGCCAACGCACGAGCCAACCTCTTAAAAAATTTCTACATTTCCAGAGCATCCACACGGCCTACCGTGCATGCACGGGAGACGACGGGTGATTCCCACACACTTCGAAGACGTCAGATTTTCATCCCGGACTGCCGAATTGGTGCCGGAAAAAACTTCGATTGTTGTCGAAACGCTGCCAATTTTTTTTCAAGGATCTCTAGCAGCTAGAGGTCTTCAACAGCCATGGAGCAGGCCCTGCAGTAGATCGTAGAGCAGCTGGGAACCCTCAAGCTCGAGAACAAGCGGCTCAACCGGCAGATGGCTGACATGCGAGACAGGACTAACGCTAGACAGGTTCGGGCGGCCCGGCCAAGGAGTCCGCCAAGACCAAAGCCAAAGGTTCCAGAACCGTTCAATCCCTCAGTCAGGGGTGCGAGCGTACGGACCTGGTTGTTTGCGATGAACAGCTACTTTGGGGCTCTATGTCACCCTCTAGAGGACGATGCTATGCGTGTGTCATTTGCGATGACAGTGCTACACGGAGCAATATTGGAGTGGTGGAGGCAGCTGAATATGCTGGCCACTCGAGGTAAAGGTTGGAACGCAGCTGTGTAACATGCCGTGTTGTGGCACCCAGCCGCGGGGCAAGCTGAAGCTTGCATACCGACAACATGGGAACACATCGAACAAGCCATCCGAGATCGATTTGATCTCATGAACGCCTTCATGGTCGCACACAACAAGCTTAAACAGCTAAAGCAGATGGGCTCAGTGCAGGAGTACACACGCCGTTTCTTGGCATTGTGCTAGGTGATCGACGATATGAGCAAGCCGGAGATGGCAGACAAGTACCATGATAGCTTGAAGGCGGAAATTCAGCGCACGTTGGCACTAAGTGGCATCATGGAGTTCTAGGCGGTGGTAGCCACTGCTGAGCGCGTTGACGCGCTCCGCTATCATCGAGGGGGTTTTTGTGAGAAGCAGGAGAATTATCAGCGTCGAGCACAGCACCAACAAACCGACCCCATGGAGATCAATACAGTGCAAGGAGGCCAGCATCAGAGTAAGCCGCGTGGTGGGAACTATTGGATCTACGGGAAGCTTGGGCACCACAAGAAGGACTACAAGAAGAAGCAACAGGGAAACAGGAACTAGCAGTGAATGGCGGACGGCCAACTTTTGGGAAAGCTTCGTCCGCATCAGCGAACACCAGTCCCGAAAGTCCTTCGACAACTATGGAGCTGCCGAGTGTATTGCTATGGAGCAAAGGAAGCGGGAGCGTTCCGGGAGATCCTCTTGAAAACCGAAATTTTATCGGCTGGTTCTACGGACGGCAAGGGGCGCCAGACTCGCCGGCAGATTAAAGCATTGCTGGAGTGCGCTGCGTCGCACTCATTCTTCAGCGACGAGCTTGCAAAGAGGTTGGGGCTTGTATGGCTACTTGGGAAGCCAACTATGGCCAAGTTGGTGCAAAGGGAGCTGGAGTGCGGACTGCCTCTGAAGCCTCTGAGGATCCATCTAGGCAAGTTGTCATGCAAGGTGAAGTTTCGCACGTACCCGATGGATACCTATGACGCCATTCTGATGCGTGACTGAATGGACCAGTAAAATCCTGTTGTGGATTGGGTGCGCAGCTAGGTGAATGTGAAGAAATGTGGACAGCAAATCACTTTGCCGTTGTGGGTAGAGGAGAAGGACTCTAAGGCAGGCAAGGTGCCGTAGTTGAGTTACGTGCAGCTGAAGCACTGTCAACGCAAGGGGGATCAAGTGTACCTTGTGTGGGTGTGGGAGAAGGAAGTGACTGAAGAGGTGGAAGTGTTGGTAGCAGAGGCAAACCATCAAGAGGGAGAGCATCAAAATGCAGCAGCAACAGAGCTGTCGGAAGGCATCAAGGGAGTGTTAGACAGCTACAGTAACATTTTTGCTCCTGAGCGGCCAAAGGGCTTACCATCGAAGCGGGACATCGACCACAAAATTGATTTGGTTCCAGGAGCAACTCCAACGGTGCGGGCTGCGTATCGCATGAGCAATAATGAGCAGGGTGAGCTAAAGAAGCAGTTGGAGGAGCTGACAGAGCAGGGGTTCATCAGACCGTCGGTGTCATCCTATGCTGCACCGGTCCTTTTTGTGAAGAAAAAGACAGGGGAGCTACGAATGTGCGTGAACTATCACGCACTGAACAACGTAACGATCAAAAACCGGTACCCGCTGCCAAGGGTCGAGGAGCTGTTTGACCAGCTGAAGGGGGCAAGATTGACTTGTGCTCGGGGTACCATCAGATCCAGATTGCGGAGCAGAGAGTGGAGAAGACGGTGTTTCAGATGCGGTACAGCCATTTCGAGTACCTCGTGATGCCATTTGGGTTGATCATCGTTCTTGCAACGTTCATGAGCCTCATGAATAGGATCTTCCACCCTTACTTGGACCAGTTCGTGGTGGTGTACCTCAACGTCATCTTCATCTACTTCCGAACTCTGGAAGACCATCAGCAACAACTTTGGTAGTTGTTGGAGATTCTTCGAAAAGAGAAGCTGTTTGCAAAGCTCTCCAAGTATGAGTTTGAGCTAAGGGAGGTGGAGTTCCATGGGCACATCGTGACCGGCAAGGGTCTCCGCATGGACCCAAAGAAGGTGGAAGCAGTGAAGTAGTGGCCGACACCAAAGTGCGTGCATGACATCCAGGTCATCCTGGGGTTTGTCAATTACTACCGGAAATTCATCCGGGGATACCCAGAGAAGGGTGCGCCCCTGACCCAGCTGCTACGGGAGGATCACCAGTGGTAATGGGGCGTGAAGAAGCAAACGAGCTTTGAGGAGCTCAAAGCTGTGATATGTGACGCTCTAATTTTGGTGCATCCGGATTCATCCAAGGAGTACGTCATGGCGACGGCCGCAAGCGACTATGCCATTGGGGCGGTGCTGATACAGGATTGCGGAAAGGGGCCGCAGCCGATTGCATACGCGTCTCGCAAGTTGCGAGGGACGGAGCTAAACTACGCAATCCATGAGAAGGAGATGTTGGCGGTGATCCATGCGTTCAAGCACTGGCGGTGCTACCTTGAGTCGCGACACTACGTGGTCTTCACGGATCACTACGCCCTCAAGTACCTGAAGACGCAGCCAAACCTGAGTCGCCGACAAACTCGCTGGATGGAGTTTCTTGAGGGGAGTTTTGACTATGAGATCTAGTACAAGCCTGGGAAGGTGAATCCGGCAGATCCTCTGTCGTGGAGGCTGGACTTGAGCCTCAACGCCATCTCAGTGCTGATGGGATCTCCAGTCATGCATAGCCTGTTCAAGCACGGCTATGGCGTGGACAGTGAGTTCACAGGTGGTTCGGTGAAAGACGCCACGTGGCATGGAGCGTATTGGCGAAGGGGGTAGGAGCGGAGGATTATCGTGCCAGACCATGTGCCATTGAAGCAATTGTTGCTGGAGGAGGCACATGACACCCAATTCTGGGGTCACTTTGGCTTTGACAAGACGCTCAAAGCCTTCGCACGCCAATACTGGTGGTCGTCAATGGCAACTGATTACAAGAGGTTTGTGAGCAGCTGCGATGTGTGCCAACGCATGAAGGCACGGAGGACCAAGCCACCAGGGGAGCTGCAACCATTGCCTGTACCTGAGAGGCCATGGACAGACATCTCGCTCGACTTCATTGGCGGGTTGCCTGTGACTCAGCAAGGCAAAAGAACGGTGTTGGTGGTGGTGGACCAGTTCTCCAAGATGGCACACTTCATCGCATGTCCTGAGAGTATCACAGCTGCCAGGACAGCTCAACTCCTCCTCAGTCATGTCATCAAGCTACATGGAGTACCGCAGTCGGTGGTCGCAGATCGTGATCCGTGCTTCACTTCGCAATACTGGAGAGATCTCATGGAGAAGCTAGGCACGCGGGTGCAACTGACCACGGTATACCACCCATAGAGTGATGGGCAGATGGAGCGCATGAACCAAACATTGGAGCAAATGTTGCGAAGCATGGTCCCACTAGATGGAGAGGGTTGGGAGGAGAAGCTCGGAGTGGCATAGTTTGCCTCCAATTCAGCGGTGTCAGCATGAACAAGAAAGTCACCGTTTGAGGTGGTCTATGGCCACCAGCCACTGAGCCCAGCCGCCCTTGCTACGGCAACATCTCTTTTGGCTGTGCAACATATTGCTAAAGGGTTTGCCACCACTTGGAACGTGGTGCGGCAACGACTGTTGAAGGCATAGAAGCAGCAAAAGTGGCAAACTGATAAGCATCGCTCTACGGAGGAGTTCCAAGTGGGAGATCAGGTGATGCTGAACTCTGCTAACCTGCAGCTGATGGGAGTTGGGAGTCCCAAGCTGAAACCGCGATGGGTGGGCTCGTTCTGCATTCTGGAGAAGCGGTCTGCCGTTTCATACAAGCTGGAGCTGCCAGCTCACTATACCATCCATCCAGTGTTCCACATCTCCCTGCTTTGTACCTATCGCGACCCCAACACCTTCTTCCAGGGTCGCGGGATGACTCCAACTCCTACTGTCCAGGTTGAAGGAAGTGAGAAGTTTGAGGTGGAGAAGATTCTGGCGGATCGCCAGAGGGGACGTCGCCATGAGTTTCTGGTGTGGTGGAAGGGTACCCGGCGTAGCACAACTCTTGGGAGCCAGAGGCAAACTTCCATGTTGGGGGTACCAACAATGTTCTCCAGGAGTATCTCAGGCACGCCGGGATGTCTCGCCTCCGACGGGGGGGGTACATGTAATGAGGCACCCACCTTTTTCTGGCATACTCGGGGCCTCGTCCGAGTATTGGGGGCATGCAAGCCCTTTTCTGCTTTTCAGAAATCCAGGTCGCGGTCGAGCTCACCTCCGCTCGACTGCCGATGCGAGGAGGAGGAGGAGGAGGGAGCGTACGAGTGAGCGTCGACGTGGAGTTCATGCCGATGCTAGGGGTCTGTTTTGCATGAACCCCACGCGGCATTCCAAACACACCACGTGGGGGTGGCTTCTCCCTCTCAACGGGCAGCGTATCGCATACGCTACCCGCCGAGGGGTCTCTCTCAAAGGCGGGCTCCCGACATCGAGCGCGGTCAACCGTGAAAGGAGTCCGGTGGCAGCAACTGCGCGACGGTCGCACTACCACCGGTGGCATACGCAACAAGGCAGCCGCACCCACCGCCGAGAGGCGTCAAGCCAACGCGGTGGCTCGCCGAGAGACAAGCCAGACCGTCGATTTGGACGATCAATGGCCGAGCACTCCTCGCACTAGGCATTAGGTGCAAGTAGAGCACCAGGCCTAGGTGCAAGTAAGCACTGGGATCAGGAGGAAGTAGCTTGCTGCAGCAAGCTAGGAAAGCAGTAGGCTAGGACTAGAGCAGGCGACTAGACAAAATAAATACCTTGTACTTTGTTCATTGTGAGTAACCTGTATTTTCCAGCTCTGGCTTCCAGACTTCTCCAAGTCTAACTTTCCGCTACGATTGTGCTCTCCACACACTAAAGCTTAATCTCTAGAGAGCACCCACTCTCACAGCCAGGTATTGGTAAGCATTACCCAGGCATTGCCATGCATTGTCAAAGCATTGCCTACCGTTGCCCACGCATTGCCAGGCATTGACGGGCATTACCCAAGCAATGCGAGGCATTACCGAGAAGTTACCCAGGCATTGCCAAGCATTGCAGGGCATTGCCACGCATTGCCAGACATTGCCAGGCATTGCTAGGCATTGGCAGGTATTACCCACGCATTGCAGGGCATATTCCACACATTGCTAAGCACTGCCAGGCATTGCCAGGGCATTTCTTGGCATTGCCAGGCATTTCTAAGGCATTTGCAGGCATTATCCCGTCATAATCAAGCATTGCCTAGGCATTACCAGGCATTACAAGGCAATTTTCACGCATTTCTAGGCTTTCTAGGCATTGCCAGGCATTGTTCAGGCATTGCCAAGCATTGCCAAGCGTTGCCACGCATTCCCAGGCATTGTCAAGGCATTGCCACGCATTGCCCAGGCCTTGTTAGGCATTGCAAGACATCGCCTTGGCACTTCAAAGCATTGTGATGCATTGCAAGCCATTGCCAGGCATTGCCAAGCATAGTTAGGCAATGTCCAGGTTTTGCCCATGCATTGTCCAAGCATTTCCTATGCGTTGTCGGGTGTTGTCGAGGCATTGCAAGGCATTGCCAGGTATTTCCTAGGCGTTGGCAGGCATTGTCAGGCTTTGCCCATACATGGTCCAAGAATTGTATGGAATTTCTAAGGCATTGCCGGGCATTGCGAGGCATTGTCCAAGCATTGCAAGGCATTGCTAGGCATTACCAAAGTATTACCCAGACATTGCAAGGCATTTCGAGGGCATTTTCTTAGGCATTGCTAGGCATTTCCCGCGCATTGCGTGGCAATGCATGGAATTACCCAGGCATTGGCAGACATTGCCGAAGCATCATCTAGGCATTGCCTAGGCATTGCTAGACATTGCAAGGCATTACCAAGGAATTGCTACGCATTTCCCACGCATGGTCAAGGCATTGCCAAAAATTCATTAGGCATTGAAGGCATGCCAGGAATTGCCGAGCATTGCCCGGGCATTGTCTAATCATTTCCCTGCATTGTCCAAGTATTGCCATGCATTGATTGGCATTACCCAGGCATTGCTAGGCATTGCCAAGACATTTCTAGACATTGCCCAGGCATTGCCAGGAATTGCCACGCATTGCCAATCATTGACAGACTAATTAGTCGGTATCTAAGGTGGCTTGACGAGTTCAGTCCCTTATTTTGAACTAAATTGCCTTTATCCCACGTGTATATAGTTGAGATTGATATAATGATGAAATGCTCGCGACGTTGTCAACGCCTCGCAATTGTGATGGCCACTATGCGAGGTAGACGGCCGCCTCCGCAAGCGCTCGCAACAGATGACAACCTCGACCCTATCGAGAAAAGATAGAAACAGACTAATTTAGTCGATTCTCGAACCCCACATATCGTAATGGATGCATATTTTGTAGTAGATTGGAAGGAATCCTTGGCCGACTAGGCCAAAACTGCGATGTTGGAAGGTATATGACCATCAAGCCAAGGAACCCCTCTTGAGCCAAATGGCGCCGGTTGCATAGTTCATACTACCTCAGATTATTTGTTTTTGTCCATGCTTACCAAATTAATCCCTTGTCATATCAGAGAATCACATGAGAAAGTACTCAAGAACTCGTCATGTTTCGTTCAAATTTTTTTCCTTCATCATGGCAATCTAACCTAGTTCAAAAACCTCATGACATACATAGACACTGGTTACACTACAAAGAGAATGAGTACATGGAGGCTTCTCACCCTTGTTTTGGATGGCACACTGTCTTCATTTAAGCTCAAATGTGGTGGCTTTCCTTTTTCGACAGCTTGTACATCCAATTGTTTAAGTTCAGACTAAGGTCGTGCTGCAAATTATGCACACTGAATTCAACTGTGGGAGGATATGCATGTTATCTAGTTTTTCGCATGTGCTTTAGGCTTTTACCGCAAGAATTCTTAGACAGCTCGATGGATAAATTTTGTGAGAGCTTCCTAGTTCGACCCCCCTCTTGACACGGACTGCCTGCCGTCGTACGTGGATGATGCCATAGCACTTCCTAGATGCTCGGAGGGGCCTGTATTAGGAGCACCCTCCCGTCGGATGCCCGTGTGAGGGGTTAAAATGGTCATGCTGACAGCGGTCAACTTCACGCATGGGACAACGGTGAGCGAAACCGACGGATGGAATGATACATTCTTTTTTAGGTTTCTTGCACATCTCACCGTCGCTTAGATGTGTCCAAAAAGCACCATAGCAAAATACATTGACAAGTCACGAACGTAGCACACTCATCGCGGGCCAATGACGATAGCCGCATGTTCTGGACGATCCGTACTTCGCATGATTCTCGCAGTCAAGGTACTTATGGGCACTGTTCGATGATGAATGTGAATTGGAACCCATTCGACACGAAATTTAGGTCAGCCTGCAGTTCCAACACCAAGGTCGCCATCGAATAGCGACGTCGATCATCTCGCCGTTAGATCAGTACATGCGACAATGGATACCGATGATAGCGGGTCCGCATAGGTATACGGTTCGGTACAAGGCATAAAACAGACATGATGATCCAAAGTAGACGTTTTTCTTGGTGCACCTACCTTCATCGTGATTTGGGCCTCCTTCACACCGCCTCGTAGCAATTCGAGCCGCGTCCAATGTGCTCGGCAGATTACATTGGACGAACGGGACGAATTGCTACGGACTAAGCCCTCACACAGGAAGGCTTAGCAATGAAATGTCACAGATTCGCGCGTGAATGCTTTTTGCACGTCTTCTGAAGAATTCCTGACAACGTTGACCCATGTTCTCGGCTCGCACTGTCAGAAAAAGGTGGGAAGTCCTTTCGCGCGCCTGACTAATTGCTAGGAATTGCTTCAGCCTTCGGGGTGTAGCAATTCCTAGCAACTCGCGTCGGCAACTGAAAACGCAGCAGAAAAAATGTAAATTTTCCAACGTGCTCATGTAGCTCGTTTGTCCGCCTTCGCCTCCATGCGCCTCGCCAGCGAGCGTGCATCTGAAATGGGGGAAAAAACAATCGGCTCAAGTTCATCGCGAGAGGTGGGTTCACACACATTTTGAATGAAATCCATTGCTAGCACATGGTGCGCCATCAAACGTGCGCATGTCTTCTGTCGCGTTGCAAATTCCACATTTGAACTCGTGCTGAACCCATGCTTCGCGCCAGTGAGAGGCCACTTCCACTTCATTCGGTGTGAAGGACCCCTTGGGCTCGTCACTTCACGCACGCGCGCACGCGCTCACGCGAGCATGCACGCACGCGCGTAGGCATGCACGCGCGCGTGCACGCACGCACGCGTGCAAATAGCGTAACGCGGATATACTTGCCCCAGTTGGATATAGGGAGAATATAACGAGCACCCACGAGGTGACCAAAGAAGGCCTGAAAACAAATGTATCGAACCAAGCCATACTCCCTCACATTTCCAAACTGAAAACGTGAGGGAATGTGGCAAACAAAATGGTAATTAGTCTGCCGCTCAAACATTTACATTCAACCACAAAAACATTGTTTGGTAGCGTCCAATCAAGTGAGAGAATAAGGCTAACAACAGATATCATGGACAGCCTGATGACATAGACAAGGATGGTCATTGTTTGGTAACGTTATTTCCCCCGATAAGACGTTACCCAGATTGTGGGAACAATGCCACATAGGTAAAAATCACCTCCAAAACAGAAGATGGCCCTGAACCGATGGAAGAATCATTGATTTTGGTTCTAGGCTTCATCGATTTCCCTCTCGGTCTTTGATTTTTGGTTGATTCTACGTGTACGTGGGAAACGGTTCAAATCAGCGGGACTGCGACTTGGAATCCGTCGATTTTGCGCTATTCGATGTCGGAGTTTGATGGACATTGACCCTGATTTTTCGGAAGAACGTCGTTCGTCGCCCGGTGCATTGCGCATGACGTCACGGCGCGTGCAAAGTGCTTGTTTTTTTTCCCTCGGAACGACGTGTCAAGAAAACGCATAACACGTCGATCTAGGAGACGATTTTGTAGAACATGGCTTGAAAAACGTTTTATGATAAACATCTACATGACAGGCATTCGGACTGGTTTTTGCCGTTTCCGCAATTAGGACGTTTCCCACACGTTGGTAAGCATGCCACGTAGACCGGCATCAGGTTAACTTCTTAGGAAATCAGCAGGAGTCGTTTGATTCCTACTTCGCTTTCGTCAACTTTTTTGGCGGGTTTGGAAACGTTGCGAGCTCTCGCGGATGTTTTCGCGTACCCCCTCCCGCCTATCTGCCATAAAATCAAAATCAAAATCAATGCATCGGTTCAGGCCCCAAATCTTCCCATTAGCCGCAGATTCCCAGCGAAAGCGAGCGCAGCGTCAACCTCACCCACACGGAGAGCAGAACCACCCCGCGCCCCCCTCTCCTGAATTCACGTAACCAAGCCATGGCGGGGAAGGCATCAGCGAGCAGCGGCAGCAGCAGCGGCGGAGGTAGCGGCGAGGGGCTGGGCGTGCTGGTGGAGCGCGTGGACGTGGCGCACCCCGCCATCCAGCGCATGGCCGTGCAGGCGCTGTTCGAGCGCGTGCGCAGCAGCCGCAGCAGCAGCCTCGGGTTCAGCTCCAGCCAGGGCAGGCAGGCCGTGGCTGCTTGCCTGTGCCACGTCAGCAGCGTCGTGGTTGAGGAGGCCGTCAGCTGCCTGTGCGACGCCGTGCGCGACAACGCGTTGCGTGCTGAGGAAGGTNGATGTGTAGGAGTGACTTGTGGATGTGTAGGAGTGACTTGTGGATGTGTAGGAGTGACTTGTGGATGTGTAGGAGTGACTTGTGGATGTGTTGGAGTGACTTGTGGATGTGTAGGAGTGACTTGTGGATGTGTAGGAGTGACTTGTGGATGTGTTGGAGTAACTTGTGGATGTGTTGGAGTGACTTGTGGATGTGTAGGACTGACTTGTGGATGTGTAGGAGTGACTTGTGGATGTGTTGGAGTGACTTGTGGATGTGTAGGAGTGACTTGTGGATGTGTAGGAGTGACTTGTGGATGTGTTGGAGTGACTTGTGGATGTGTNCGTGCTGGTGGAGCGCGTGGACGTGGCGCACCCCGCCATCCAGCGCATGGCCGTGCAGGCGCTGTTCGAGCGCGTGCGCAGCAGCCGCAGCAGCAGCCTCGGGTTCAGCTCCAGCCAGGGCAGGCAGGCCGTGGCTGCTTGCCTGTGCCACGTCAGCAGCGTCGTGGTTGAGGAGGCCGTCAGCTGCCTGTGCGACGCCGTGCGCGACAACGCGTTGCGTGCTGAGGAAGGTGAGCGCTGCGCTGCGGTGCGGTGCGGTGCGGTGCGGTGCGGTGTGGTGCGGTGCGGTGCGGTGCGGTGCGGTGCGGTGCTGTAGGGCGCGGCACGGCGTGGTGCGGTCTGTTGCTGAAAGGGGGGGGCTGCCTTTCCTTCCATGGCGTGTGGTGCTGTAGTAGTTGGTGTGAGGACGGTGGCTTGCAGTAGTAGTTGGTGTGAGGACGGTGGCGTGCAGAGAGGTGCGCCGAGCGCCAGCCGCAGCAGGGTTGCTTGGGAGGGTCTGCGGCAAAAGCAGGTGTTGGGTGTGCGACAGTGCACATGGGGTTGTGGGTGGGGACGGAGGAGCAACGNTGGATGTGTTGGAGTGACTTGTGGATGTGTAGGAGTGACTTGTGGATGTGTAGGAGTGACTTGTGGATGTGTTGGAGTGACTTGTGGATGTGTAGGAGTGACTTGTGGATGTGTAGGAGTGACTTGTGGATGTGGAGGAGTGACTTGTGGATGTGTAGGAGTCACTTGTGGATGTGTAGGAGTGACTTGTGCATGTGTAGGAGTGACTTGTGGATGTGTAGGAGTGACTTGTGGATGTGTAGGAGTGACTTGTGGATGTGTAGGAGTGACTTGTGNGGGGGGGGCTGCCTTTCCTTCCATGGCGTGTGGTGCTGTAGTAGTTGGTGTGAGGACGGTGGCTTGCAGTAGTAGTTGGTGTGAGGACGGTGGCGTGCAGAGAGGTGCGCCGAGCGCCAGCCGCAGCAGGGTTGCTTGGGAGGGTCTGCGGCAAAAGCAGGTGTTGGGTGTGCGACAGTGCACATGGGGTTGTGGGTGGGGACGGAGGAGCAACGCAAATGTGTGGCATCTACAGCTGTATGCTGAGGTTGCGTCAAACTAGATGGCCCTTACCGTCCAGAGGGAGCTGTCTTCTGGGTGTGTATGGTCTATGGTCTATGGTCCGGGGGTCAGCTTCTTGTCTCACTGTCCTATGGTTGTGCTGATTTGCTTTTGTGCGTTGTCTGTGCTAGTGCAGCCACGGATGTGCTCCTGGGCGCGCTGCTTGCGGTGGGAGTGGAGGGGCTGCCAGCTGTCTGCTGTGGTCTTGCACGCCTGCGTCGAGCTCACANGGAGTGACTTGTGGATGTGTAGGAGTGACTTGTGCATGTGTAGGAGTGACTTGTGGATGTGTTGGTGCGACTTGTGGATGTGTTGGAGTGACTTGTGGATGTGTTGGTGCGACTTGTGGATGTGTTGGAGTGACTTGTGGATGTGTAGGAGTGACTTGTGGATGTGTAGGAGTGACTTGTGGATGTGTTGGAGTGACTTGTGGATGTGTNATGGCCCTTACCGTCCAGAGGGAGCTGTCTTCTGGGTGTGTATGGTCTATGGTCTATGGTCCGGGGGTCAGCTTCTTGTCTCACTGTCCTATGGTTGTGCTGATTTGCTTTTGTGCGTTGTCTGTGCTAGTGCAGCCACGGATGTGCTCCTGGGCGCGCTGCTTGCGGTGGGAGTGGAGGGGCTGCCAGCTGTCTGCTGTGGTCTTGCACGCCTGCGTCGAGCTCACAGCAGTGCACTGCAGTCGACCACACACCCTTACTCCATCGTGAGTGGTGCGACTTGTGGATGTGTTGGAGTGACTTGTGGATGTGTAGGAGTGACTTGTGGATGTGTAGGAGTGACTTGTGGATGTGTAGGAGTGACTTGTGGATGTGTAGGAGTGACTTGTGCATGTGTAGGAGTGACTTGTGGATGTGTTGGAGTGACTTGTGGATGTGTAGGAGTGACTTCTGGATGTGTAGGAGTGACTTGTGGATGTGTTGGAGTGACTTGTGGATGTGTTGGAGTGACTTGTGGATGTGTAGGAGTGACTTGTGGATGTGTAGGAGTGACTTGTGGATGTGTTGGAGTGACTTGTGGATGTGTAGGAGTGACTTCTGGATGTGTAGGAGTGACTTGTGGATGTGTAGGAGTGACTTGTGGATGTGTAGGAGTGACTTGTGGATGTGTAGGAGTGACTTGTGGATGTGTTGGAGTGACTTGTGGATGTGTAGGAGTGACTTCTGGATTTGTAGGAGTGACTTGTGGATGTGTAGGAGTGACTTGTGGATGTGTAGGAGTGACTTGTGGATGTGT
>SZWC01001436.1:141200-154955 GCA_023375785.1 Penium margaritaceum | reverse complement strand
GTACCGTTGCGGGGACGAGGTGAGTGGGCACAGTTACAGGTAACAGCACTACCTTGTCTGCCATGTGTACGGAAGGAAGCCACGTGACGAGGAGATCAACGTCCTTCCCAACATGTGGAGGATGGGTGGAGTGTTGGGGAAGGGGTGGACAGGGGAGCAGGAAGGAGGGGAATGAGGGGAAAGGGGCTGAGAATGTGCCACTTGACGTTAGACTAACTGTTGGCTGAAGACGTTTTCTGAAATGAGAGAGAGATGAAGAAGAACAAGAGCAAAGCCGGTACGGACGGTCATATCTGAAATGGTTTCAGCGTGTGTGCTTCGGAGCAAGTGTGAAGGGCAGGTGTGAGATGCAACACTGTGAATGACAACGCTCCGTGTGCCTTGACGCTCTGTGTTGCCATCGGCAGGTGAGAACGGAGCTCCTCAGCACACGCGCTCAAACCTCTGACGCAGTAACGCAGAGTCATGGTCGTGGCACTGCTGATGGACGCAGCACCAGCGGCAGCAGCAAGAGCCGTGATGCAGACGCCGAGTGGGTGGCGTCGGCAGTGGCCTGTGCCATGCGGCTGTTGTTGGCACGCAGGCGCGTCATCCCTGCGGCCGACATCATCGCATGCCGCTCGTTCCTCTGCACCATCGCGCTCCCTGGTGGGTGACATGTGCCCAGTGCTGTTACTGCTGCTGCAGCTGCTGGTGCTGTCCGGAAGTTGGTGTTTGAAGGCTCGGCTTGTGATTGCAGCACCAGATTCAACAGCATGGTGCAAGCCATGCCTGTCCACACTACTGCATGGCATGGCTTGGCATAGATGGCATAGCATCGCTCGCCATGGCATACGATGTGATGCCATTGTATGGCTGAAATCGCTCGTCGAGACCGCTTTAACCCCTGGTCAGTACTGGTCGGGAGACAGGAGTGTGCGACACGGCAATGACATAATAACACGGCAATCACAAGGCGCATCGAGGGCAGGCGCTTGACCTTGCGTAGAACAGAGTGCATTCCATGCATGCCTCGCACATGCTCACACCTCATTATGTGTCTACCATGGTGCCGCGGAAGTCTCTCACGCCTGCCACCATGTGTCCTGACCCTGGCTCTTTGGACACCCGTACCTTTGTCTGATGACAAGGCACGGGTGCAGTCGCTACGCACAGTCAGTCAAAAAGTGACTGGAGAAGCGAGCCCCCTTGATGTGACTTGTGCCTGGCACATGTGTGATTCATGTGACTGCATGGTGCTGCGCGTGCGTGAGGCAGATGGTGCGCATTGGCTGCTGGCAGAAGCAGCGTCGGCGGTGGCGGCGCAGACGGAGGATGTGCAGCGGCGGTGGGTGCAGGACACTCTTGACCTCGTGCACCGATGCCGCCAGCCCTGCCAGGTGCGTGGCCTTTCGGTGCGATGCAGTGCGATGTGCTGTGCTGTGCCGCGGTGCCGTGTTGCGTTGTGGGTATAGGTTGGTAGACGTCTGAGGTGTGGGCGATCATGTGCGTGGTTGAGCTGCGAGGCAAGTGCTTTCGTGGATGGTGCATGCACGCCTGCTCTTTTTGTCTGCCCCTGCTTTGCTCTTTGCCTCCCTCCTCGCATTGCTCCCTTGTGCACATGTGACTTAGGTGCAGCTCCCTTCCGTCTTTTGCCTGTTTCATGTCGTGCATTCATGAGCTTTCCTCACATGCACACTCACACTCACACTCACACTAATACTCACTCTCACTCTCACTCTCACTCTCACTCTCACTCTCACTCTCACTCTCACTCTCACTCTCACTCTCACTCTCACTCTCACTCTCTCTCTCACACACACACTCACACACACACACCCACACACTCACACACATGAACACACGATCACTCTCTCACAGGCACAAACACACGCTCATTGTCACAGTCTCACTCACAAGCACACTGGACAATTACGTCGGTGGTAACGAACGATGCGTGTGCAGGCGCTGCATCTGGTGGCACTGACTGTGAGCCGCCTGTCTCCGCCGCACCTCATGCTGTCCACAGCAATCCCCACTGCTCTCCTCCAGCTGCCACTGTCCCTTCCGTTGCTGTTGTCGCGCACTGGCTGGGGTCCCGTTGTGAGCCCCACAGTGGACCGCCTCAGAGCCCTGCTGCTAGCAGTAGAGGACAGCGATTTCCTAGGTCTGCCAGTACAGCAGCAGCAGCAGCAGGGTGCAACAAGCGTTGCATTGCACGTCACGAAGGAGCAGCTTTCGCTGGTGCTGCTGCAAACGCTGGTGGCACTGCGGCAGCACGCGCCACGCAGTGTGGTGCAGCAGCTGGTGTGGCGTGCATGGGCGCGCAACGCACATTGACAGCGAGGCTGTGTTGATGCTTTGTTCAGCTGGGGCTCCATACTTCTGATAAACCAGAAGGAAAGGAACTGGGAATTGCTCTGTTCGCTAAGGCAATGCTTCCGCCTAGGTTGACTGCAAAGGCCTTTGAGAACCAATCAAACGATGTAGCCCTGTGGGGTAGCAAGGATGAAGACTTGGGGGGCTGCTATCAATTCCACTCTGTACAAGTGTTCAACTTGTACAGTTTATGGAAGTGGTCACTGTTGAAGAAATAATACTTACGACAAGTCATGTCAGCCTCATCCCTGGTTTCCCCCCGCCTGATGACACCCATTTCCGCCTATGCGTCCAATCATAGACCCTCTTTACTGCTCCAAGCAGCGATTCACATACCGTACTGACATTGATATTTGCTGGATTTCCTGAAAAAGGGTTCATATCTATTTCCGTACACAGTCTCCCGCCCCCTTGTCGAAAGAAAGGCGGAAAATGAGCTTGAACCCATCAGTCAAATCCGTGTGCCTACACTTATCCAGTCCAGCCTCGGAAACACGAAGGTTGAAGTCGTCGGAAATGCGGATTCGCGTGTTGTGTCTGGCATACACGGCTTATGGTGACCCCTCGGCTCATGTCCATTCACGTGCAGATCCCTGACATGACTACGGTGGAAGAAGACCAGCGGCCGGGCAGGCACCCAGAATATTTATTCTTACTTATATCGGGGGTGTGACCATATACCCATCGATTTCCCGTTAGATCCCCTATATCCATGTATCGCTCTTTAACAACCCCATACCCAACTGATCTGAACTTTAACACTGAAACATCCACCGGTCGCAGAAAAACGACGTATCCAAGAAAAAAGCGCGCGAACACCATGTCGTCGCTGCATGAAATGCAGCTTCGGATGGATGACGTCATCACGCCCCTTGAACAATCACAAACCCCACGTTTGAGGTGTTTGTGATTGTTCGAGGGAGGGGTTTGCATGGGGTTTGCGTGAGGGGTCCGAGACACCCCATGCGTTGAAAGGGAATCTGCTGGGCCCCGCTACCGCGAGGCCCAGCAGATGCCCGCGCAAAAAATAAAACCTTCAACCCCGAATGAAATTCGGGGTTGAGTTTGAAGGTGTTTGTCTCGCAAACCTAAGGGGTTTTGTGTGCCATGGAAACAAAAAAAAATTGACATGGGCGTTTCCGCTCAATCGCGATCGAGCGATGACCAATTTTTTCGATTTTCTTTTTCGACGCGCAAACCCCCTATTACGATGTACGGTTTTATGTTTTGCACGAGCTCCGCCCGCGCAAAACATAGAAAACCCTAAATCGTAATAGGGGGTTTGCGCGTCGAAAAATAAAATCGAAAAAAATGGGTCATCACTCAATCGCGATCTCCCGAGGGATTGAGGGTCGCGATCAAGCGACGGTCACATGACCCTCCTCGCCATGCTCGATCAGTGACGCATGTCGCTGATCGCGCATGGCGAGGGAGCCGAATACGTCGTTCTTATATTTTAAACTGCTGGATAACGCGGACATAAAATTCCGCACTTGGATATGGGAGGGTCCGCCCTTCGGGGATGTGGATATTAGAGTTATTTTGTCCTATTTATACTTGTGATGTGGGACAACACATAGGCTTGTAGCCTGTTAAGACGTAGCTCTCGTCGATGCGGTTGTTCTGGTTCAGACGGCTCGCCGTTCTGACGTGTCTACAGGGAGTTATGCCCAAAACTGTGTTTTTGCCAATGTTTTGTCTTGCTATAAAATGCTCGCCCTTGTGCGCCGCGTGTGTATGCACCCACTAGGTCAGAGACACTACTTAGGTTATCTAGGCCTCAGTTGTCATCTCTCTCTGCACAATTCAGTATTGGCAGCTTATGATGCTTTGTCCGTGTCCCTAGCCAACCCCTTGTTGTTCTCACCTCCACTTGTGTGTGCTAGTGAGTCAGCTGGCCGGCTTGTGCTGCCACGCCAGCGACAACAGTGCTAGGAAGCTATCTTTCATGGTATCAGAGCGGCGAGCCAGTGCTCGCACTGCTGCTTAGAAGAGGCGCAGCAACCGCAGTAGCAGTGAGCGACCGCAGCCGTTGCCTTGAGTAGTAGCAGCAGCATCGCCCACTGTCTCAGCGAGAGGTCCTGGGAGGACCCACCACAACACCGCGCAGATCCGCGGTGTTCCGTGCATCCGCGGCGTTCCACCGCGACAGCTCCGTGGCGGTTCTGGAACACGCCGGAGGTGCTCCACGGTGCTACGCGGTAGCGAGTCCGCGGCAATTCCGCGGCAGTTCTGCGGTCTCCAGTCGCGGCAGCTCCGCGGTGGTTGCGGAACGAACTGATGGAGGTGCCCCGGCAGTTCGCGGCACCCCGCCGTGTTCCGCATTAGCGCGACCGCGGTGGCCGTTCCGCAACAGCAGAAGCCGCTCCGCGGAAAATTTGCAGTGCTCCGCGGTGACAAGATCTCCGCAACGGATGCGGTAACTTCGCAGCCGCAACGGAACATGCCGACGGTGCCGAGGATCTACCGCAGTTGCACGCGACGTTCCGAAGTGTGTCACCCCGCGGTGACGGTGCCACGGCAGATGCGCGGTGTTGCGCGGATCCGCTTCGCTCCGTCGCGGCAGCTCCGTGGCGGTTGTGGAACACCCCGGCAGTGCTCCACGGTGCTCCGCGGTCGCGAGTCCGCGATAGTGCCGCGACAGTTCCGCGGTCGCCAGTCGCGGCAGCTCTGCGGTGGTTGCGGAACGCACTGACGAGGTCCGAGGTGTTCCGCGGCATCCTGCGGAAATTCTGCCGGCAGCACCACCGACAGCACCACCGGTAGCACCGCCGTCACTGTCCTCTTAAAACCCTTCCGTCATGCCGAAACTCACCCCCACCAGTGCCGCTAGCGACGCAGCTGCCGAGGGCAGCTCCATCAGCGGCCAACGCCGGCCACCGCCATTGTCACCACAGCGACAGCAGCAGGAGCAGCAGCAGCCGCAATAGCAGCAGCAACAACAACAACAGCAGAAGCAGCAGCAACAGCAGTAGCAGCAGCAACAACGGCAACAGCAGCAGTTGCAGCAGCAGCAGCAACAGCGGCCGCCCTGTCCGATGACCTTGGCGCGCCAGGTGCGCGCGCTGGCGAGGCTTCGACGAGGCAGGTCGCTAACCTGCAGGACCTGGTCAGGGGCTTATTGCCCCAGCAGAAGCATCAGCCTGCAGACCCAAGCGAGGACCACTTCGCTCTTGGCGGCAATGCTGATGAGGTAGTGGAGACCCTCTCCGACGCTGGAGAGGAGGGTGAGGAGGAGCTGCTGCGAGCACGTCTCCTCTGCCTGGAGGCGCGCCGCAGAGCGCGTGAAGAAAATGCAGCCCTTCAGGGCACGAGCTCCAGCGCTGGTGCCGGCCTAGGCTCATCTCGCCACCCTATGAGCTTTGAGGAGCTGGCTCTGCGGGCCCGCCTGGGCAAAGGGGTTGCCTCCTCTACGCCCGGTCCCGTAGTGGCTTCGGCTGTCGCTATGCCGACGGTCAAGCCACCCAAGTGGTTTGAGTCGGACCCGCCCGTCTTCCGGACTGGGAACGACTACAAGTCCTGGGAGCCGCGCTTTCGCATGTGGGCGATGAGCGAGGGGGTCCTCGCCTACTACTTCACCCCCTACCAGGCGTCCGACCCCGCCCAGACACAGATGGCACTCTGTACCGCCTCCGGATGAAGGCCGCCCCGGACTTCACCAAGGACTTCAGTCGTTCCCTTGGCGACCCACTGACCAGCTCGGGAGCTGACCCTTGTGCGGCGTGGGCATTGGCTGTCACCCTTCTTCAGGGCGCCACCTTGGCCCTGGCATCGCAGCGCCTTGCCGACTTCAACTCCCTCTGCCAGACTGCTCAGGAGTCCGTAGCTTAGTACTGGTGACGGGCGATCCAGCTGCACGAGGAGTTGGGAGACGATGCCCCTGCGCAGTACTCCGCTCTCCAGATCATATTCTACGACATCCACCTCGATTACGCACGCGTCTTCAGCAACTTTCACCAGACTCTGCTGCGCGACATTGGGGGCGACGGGACCCTGCTGCGCTGGGCCACCCTCCACTTCCTGAGGTCGCCAGCATGGACGTAGCGAACCGCGCTCACCGCAGCACCGCTTCAACTGCAATTGCCACCACATCTTCCTCCCCGCCGTCTACAGCAATAGCGGCACCGATTTAGGGGAAGAAGGGCCGTAGATCGTCAGCCAGTGGCTCCAGTGGTGGGACCAGCAAAAACACCAGCGCGAGCAGCATCAGCCACATCAGCAGCGGCGGGAGAGGCAGCAGCAGCAGCAGTAGCAGCGGCTCCGGGAGCACGACGGGCCGCCGGCTCATGTGCTTCAAATGCGGAGGCGACCATCGCTACCCCGACTGCACTCGCCTGACGGGTCGCCCATTGGACTGGGCGAAGGTCACGCGCAGGCTGCAACAGGCGCACGAGGCGCGCGTGCGCCAGACGTCCGGTGCGACCGCCCGCTTTGCCGCCACTATCGCAGCCATCCCGGAGCAGCCCACCGACCCTCGCGACCAGGCGCTCGCCGACCGGGACATGACAATCGTCGAGCTGCACCAGCTTCTCGCCCTGCGCTCATCTTAGGGAGGTGCGAGTGAGTTGACTGAGCCGGGGGGTTCTACAGCTTGTGGACTGTCTGTGTCTTTGCGTGATGCTGCTTGTGGTGGTTCCCATGTCCAGTCGTGTGTGCGTGACGGACCTGATGGCGTGTCTTGGTTGCATGCGTCTCATGTACGCTCCACCGTTCGTCTTGACGTGTCGCTCGCCGAGCGCCCCGCTTCCGTGCCCTGTTCACTCGCCGAGTGTCACATTGCCCCTGGTACGCATGTCACGGATGCCACCCGGGTCCTGGACTCTGGTGCCACCCATCACATGACGTGTCGTCGTGACGCTTTTGTCGTCTTGCATCCCGTTGGCGTTGTTCGCTCTGTCCGCATTACACCTGGCCATGAGGTCCCTGTCCAGGGTGTTGGAGTTGTGCAGTTCACCGGGCCCGCTGGTCACGTATACATCTTCGACGTACTCTTAATCCCTGATCTAGAGCTCAGCCTGCTGTCTGTCCGTGCTTGTACCAAGATGGGCCTGGGTGTCACCCACACGGCTGCTGATGCTCGCATCTTTGTGCGCGACACCCAGGAGACCGTCCTCAGTGGGGTGGTCATCAATGATATCTATCACATCTCTGAGTCCTCTGCGAGTGCCCCACCTTGCCTCATTCTCCCATGGCTCGTGTCTTCATCGCTGGTGCTCTGTCCCTCAAGCACCACCATCTCCTGCATCGATGCCTCTGTCATGTCCACCTGGGGGCTGTCGACAGGCTAATTCGCACTTAGCCTGCTCTCAGCCTTGACGCGGCATCCTTCGAGGCGCCGCCCACGACCGATTGCCTGTCATGTGCTGAAGGCAAAATGCACCGGTCCACCTATCCTGAGTATGTCTCGAGGGCTCGTCGGACCTTGGAGCTCGTCCATTGCGACCTCATGGGTCCGATCCCTGTCGAGTTTCAAGAGGACCGCGGCCGCTACCTCCTGACGTTGACTGATGACTTCACGCGCTTGTGTTGGGTCTACAATCTGCGTCAGAAGAGCGACGCCGCCATCGCTGTCCGTATTTGGCTGGTCATGACCAAACGCCATTCCCACCGTCGCCTTGAGATCTCTCGCTCTGATCGCGGCAGCGAGTACCTCAGGGACATGGCCTACTCCTTCACCAAGCTTGGTGTCTTCCACAACCTCTCAGCTCCCGCCACTCCCCAACAGAACGGTGTCTCATAGCGCTGGAAGCGTGCCATGGAGGACGCGGTCCGCGCCATGCGCGTCGACAGCGCCATTCCTGAGGCCTTTGCCTTCAAGGGCATAGCGTACATGACCTGAGCCTGGAACCGCATTCCACATGGCCCCCTTCTAGGTCGCCGCACGCCCTACGAGCTGTGGTACGGGCGTCGCGCGAATCTCCGCCTGGCCCGTGTCTAGGGCTCCCTTGCCTCTGTCTGGTTCACACTGGAGCCGTAGGAGAGCAAGCTCTCTCCACGGGGCCGCATCTGCGCCTTCGTCGGCGTGGCCCCGCCGTCGAAGGCCTGGCGCTTCTAGGACCCTGAGCGACGCCGCATCGTGGAGTCCCGTGACGCTCTTTTCTTCGAGCATCTCGCGTTCCGTGACTTTGCTCGCATCCACGCTCTTCGTGCTGCTCATGCCCTTGGGTGTGCCGGACCACGTAGTATGGAGTAGGTTCCTGTCTCTGTTGGCATAGTGCCCCCGGCCAGTGCGGTCACTCCATCGTCGACACCCCTGGGGCTGTCCCTAGAGGTTGTGCCCATCGGCACCCCCAGCCCCGTCCCATCTGCGGCTCACTCCTCTCCGCTATCGCCCGTGTCCGAGCCTACGTCCGAGTCCGCATCTGTGTCTGAGGCCATGCCCGATCCTGTGTCTGCATTCGCGTCTGAGCCCTGCCTAATCCTGTGTCTGCATCCATGTCCGAGTCTGCGTCCGTGTCTGGCTCTCAGCCGTCCCCGCCTCTGGTTGCTGACGTGCCCGCGTCTGCCGTGGGTCCGTCCTCGGCCGCTGAGGCCGCGTCAGCCTCTAGTGACGCACCTGCCGTGCAGTCCACACCGGAATTTGAGTCGTTAGCGACCACTGCTCCTGCCCCGTCGGACCCCTACACACGGGCACGCGGCGGATGCCTCCGCCCTCGCCCCACGCGCAGCGTCGTCAGCGGTGACCCTGGCACGAAGGCCCTCGGCCTGAGTGCTCGCGGCCTCACTAAGGTTCACCCTGGCTGTGCCACTGGCATTGCACTACTTGCTCATGAGCGCGGTCTGGCTAGTGACGCCGCTAAGTCCATGGTGAGGATCGACCCTCCCTCTGCGGCGTATGCCCTGGCCACACTAGTGCACCACTGTTGTCTCCTGATCCCACCAATCTGCCTGAGGCCTTGTCAGCCCCCGACGCTGAGCAGTGACGCGCTGCCTGCCAGGCTGAGCTCAATGCCATCCGAGAGCACGGCGTCTTTGAGTTGGTGCACTTGCCGAAGAACCGCAAGGCCATCAAGGCCAAGTGGATTCTACGCAAGAAGCTTAAACCAGACAGAGCGCTACAAAGCCCGCCTGACAGCAAAGGGATCCTCTTAGGTCCCTCGTGTGGACTACACCGAGACCTTTGCCCCTGTTGGCTCGATGACGACCACGCTCACGCTGTTGAGCCAGGTGGCACAGCACGAATGGGAGCTCCATCAGATGGATGTCAACAACTCGTTTCTGAACGGGGACCTTCAGGAGGAGATCTACATGGTCCAACCACCCGGCTTTGAGGATGGCACCGGTCGCGTGTACTGGTTGCGGAAGGCCTTGTACTGCCTGAAACAGTCACCTCGCTGCTGGAATGAGGAGATCACCAGCACGCTGAGACGCGCTGGGTACGTTCAGAGTGGTGCTGACCCATCCTTGTTTCTCGCTCAGTCCCCAGCACCGCTCGCTGCCATCCTTGTCTACGTGGACGATCTTCTGATCGCCACGCCCGACCTGGGAGCAGTGAACGCTGCTAAGGACGTTCTCTCCTCGGCCTACAAGATGAAAGACCTTGGCGAGGCCTCTATCTTTCTAGGGATGGAGATCGTCCGCGACCGTGTCCGCCGCACACTCCGTGTCCATCAGGCACGCTACGCAGAGGCTGTGGGGGAGCGCTTTGCTGACCTCCTTGCTACCGTCCATACGGCCACCACACCCATGACCCCTGAAGGGAAGGCTGCCTTGAAGGTGGATGATCCAGCTGACCTGGGGGAGCCAGTCGACGTGACCTTGTACCTGGGAGTCATCGACTCGCTCATGTACTTGGCCACCACGACACGGCCCGACATTGCATTCATTGTCAACCTGCTCGCCCAATTCTCGCAGGCTCCACGCCAACGAACATTGGAGGCAACAGTCCGGTGTGTGCGCTTCATCCTATCCACCGCACGCTTCGGCTTGTGCTTTCGCGAACAGGTATCCGTTGTGCTCGAAAGGTACACAGAGAGTGACTGGGCGTGGCGTCCAGATGGCAAGAGCCGCACTGGCTACGTCTTTCTCATTGGAGGCACCGCAGTGTCCTGGCGCAGTGGGAAGCAGGGCTGCATCGCACGTAGCACTGCAGAGGTAGAGTATGTTGCTCTAAGCGCCGGTGCAGATTAGTGTGTCTGGCTTGACGTCTGTTACGTGAACTCCGTCAGTCCATTCCCCCAATCGTCCTTCGGTTTGACAACATGAGCGCGGAGGCCATCGCCAAGAACTCAGGTGTGTTCCATGCACGCACAAAACACATCAATGTCGAGCACCACTTTGTGCGTGATCTGGTTGACCGTGGTGAGATCCGAGTCATCCATGTGGGCACTGATAGGCAGCGCGCTGAGCATTTTACCAAGGCTCTGGGTCGTTCGAAGTTTCATGCGGTCACTCGTTCTGTGGGACTTTGCCCCATTTCTGTTGCAGGTTGACTCCTCATGTGTCACGTTGCGTGTGCTGTGCCTGCTGCCTGCAGCGTCCGTGTGCTTCCTGCTTTGTACGGTGTTAGTGTCTGCATGCGCATGGACGTGTATTGCCCTCCGGTCATGTGGGAGTGTTGTTGTGTGTGGCATACACGGCTTACGGTGACCCCTCGGCTCATGTCCATTCACGTGCAGATCCTTGACATGACTACGGTGGCAGACGACTGGCGCCTGGACGGGTGCCCAGAAGACTTTATTCTTATTTAGATTCGTGCTGTGGAACAACACATAGGCTTGCAGCCTATCGAGACGTAGCTCTCGTCAATGCGGCTGTTCTAGTTTAGACGGCTCATCGTTCTGACGTGTCCGCAAGGAGTTATGCCCAAAACTGTGTTTTTGCCACTGTTTTGTCCTGCTAGAAAATGTGCGCCCTTGTGCGCCGCGTGTATGTGCACCCACTAGGTCAGAGACACTATTTAGGTTGTCTAAGTCTCAGATGTAATCTCTCTACATTGTTCAGTATTTGCAGCTTATGACACTTTGTCTGTGTCCCTAGCCAACCCCTTGTTGTTCTCACCTCCACCTGTGTGTGCTAGTGAGTCAGCTGGCCGGCTTGTGCTGCCACGCCAGCGACAGCAGTGCTTGGAAGCTGTCTTTCACCGCGGGCGTTCGTCCGACTTCGTGGTGGCAGCGGAAGACTCCCACAACGCATTCAATGTGTGGTGACATGACATACTTTGCCCCTCTGTACTCTGCTGGAGCTAAGTGGTTGAACTACGTTGAAGTTCATACTTTCAAGAAGAGAGATGAAAGTGTAGCCAGGCAAAAAAAAGTGGCTTCGCTCTCGCATATCTCTTTAGTGGCCCATCGTTGTGCATCCATGAAGCTGATCACAAGGCAAGCATGAAGTCTGCAAGGTGAGATGTGAGCTGGACATTGGCGCGAAGTCCCCTTGCAGGATAAAGAATGCTTTTGTCTCCAGTGAATGGAAAAGGGAAAGAGATGGGATAAGATTGAGTGGAATAGAGTAAATCTCTTTCAACCACTCAAGATGGCACACACTGCTTCCAGGACAGCGTCTGTGCTTAGGTCCAGTGACGGGGTTTCCAGTTTCCGCTGCAACACGGTTTGGATCTTCCCCCGCAGCTCCACCACAAGCGCCGCGATCCTTGCGGGCGCCGCAAAGTGCATCCACCTGTCCACTGAGCACCTCCCGTTCTCCGCATCCAGCTGCACGTCGCCACCCAATAGAAGCAGGGCGAGTGCAGGCACCTCGCTGCACTCGCGAACGAAGTCCTTGCTCGTGTGCACGCGCTCGCTGTACACGAGCACGGGGCTGTCGTAGCGCGCGGTGGTGAAGTTGACGGAGCTGGGGTGGACAAACACGCGCGCGCCAGACTGCACGTAGTACTTGACGTCCTTGGCAGGCCCGTCCTTCTCAACTGCTCCGTGCTCCGTCTTTGCATAGCGCTTGGGCGGGTGCCGTACTGTGATCANTCCACCTGTCCACCGAGCACCTCCCCTTCTCCGCATCGAGCTGCACGTCGCCGCCCAATAGAAGCAGGGCGAGTGCAGGCACCTCGCTGCACTCGCGAACGAAGTCCTTGCTCGTGTGCACGCGCTCGCTGTACACGAGCACGGGGCTGTCGTAGCGCGCGGTGGTGAAGTTGACGGAGCTGGGGTGGACAAACACGCGCGCGCCAGACTGCACGTAGTACTTGACGTCCTTGGCAGGCCCGTCCTTCTCAACTGCTCCGTGCTCCGTCTTTGCATAGCGCTTGGGCGGGTGCCGTACTGTGATCAGGTTTGGATAGAAGCCGGCACACACAGCTGCCTTCACAAGCCTCCAGTTCTGCTGAGAGTACGCAACTGCCGATGACATTTCACCTGGACCTGTGTGGCGGCTGCCTCTCCCTCTGCGGGATGATGCTGTTTCAGAGTGGGTGGAGATAGCGTCGCGTGGGTCAACAAAGCCGATGGTGGCGAGCGCAGACAGGTAGTCATTCCGTGCCGCGCGCATGGACGTGAGCACTTCCCGAGACACAAAGTGGTCCCTACAAAACTGCTGCTCCGCGGCAAAGCCCCCTGCTGCCACAGCAGCCTCCCAGCTGGCGTACGCCGCCGCCATGGCCACATGGTCGCTTCGCGTTGCGCCAGCCAGACGCCGCTTGGCCTCGCCGGCGGCGGTGCGTGCGGCCGCGTCCGACGGCGGCGGGGAAACAAAGAGAGGGCGCTGGCTGGTGAGAGCAGCAGCGATGGAGAGGACGGGGTCGAGGCAGCGCAGCATGGAAGCGAAGATGAGCATCTTGGCAACCCGCACGCCCATGGGCAGCCGCCCCATGTGCTGTCCGAGTGGGGTGAGAGCATCGACGTCGTCGCTGCTTGCGCTGCCATTTCTGCTGCTGCCGCCACTGCCGCCACGTGCGACCAAGGCGCCCATGACGTGCAGCGTGGAGATGGCCGAAGCGAGTGAGGATGGGGGTGGCGGGGACAGCAAAGCAGATAGGGGCGAGGCAAGCGGCTCCGAAGGAAACACTGTCTTCACCTGTCCAGGAAACGCAAGGAATATCGCAACACCAAACGTGAGGCACTTGCGATCTGAAGGAGGATGAAAAAAGGCAAAAGCGAGGCCAAAAGACGGCCCACAAGCAGCCATGCAACCTTTGACTTTTGGTCAGAAGGTCGAGGTCGCAGGGTCGATCCTCGACCCTGGGTCGCGACCCTGACTTTTGCGGTCAAGTCGACCTCACCGCGGCGGACCGCGGTGAAGTCAACGGCGCTGTGCATCCGCCGGCGGCTGCCGGCAGTGTTTTTTTTCTTTCTGGACCCATCGTACCCATCGCGAACACAGCAGCAGCTGCTGCTGCTGCGTCCGCTGCCACTACTGCTGCTGGCCATCCCACAGCAAGGAGTAGCGGAGGCTGACAGCGGAACGTCAGGAGGAAGGGGGGGGACGGCAAGACGACCGGGGGGG
>SZWC01001436.1:37415-63091 GCA_023375785.1 Penium margaritaceum | reverse complement strand
TGCTGCTGCTGTTGCTGCTGCTGCTGCTGCTGCTGCTGCAGCTGGTGCTGCGCGTGCTGCGAGCTGCAGCAGCTGCTGTGGCTGCTGCTGCTGCAGCAGCAAGCTGCTGCAGCTCGCTGCTGTAGCTGGGTGCTGCTGCTGCAGCTGCTGCGTGCTGCAGCAGCTGCTCGCTGCAGCTGCAACAGAGGGGCTTCGTAGTCCCTTTTTTTTTTCTTCTTCGTCTTTCGTTTTTTTTTTGTTTTCTTCTTTGGCTCGTGACACAGCGGGCAGCAGCCCGCTGTCTGCTACGAGCAGCGGGCTGCTGCTCGCTATACAGCAGCGAGCTGCTGCTCGCTGGCAGCAGCGGGCTGCTGCTCGCTGCTCGCTCGCTGCGAGCAGCGGGCAGCAGCAGCCGCGGCTGGCAGCAGCTGCTGCTGTTGCCTGCTGCTGCTGCACGCCGCTGCTGCTGCTGCCCGCTGCTGCTGCTGCTGCAAGCTGCTGCTGCTGCGGGCTGCTGCTGCTGCTGCTGCGAGCTGCTGCTGCTGCTGCTGCGAGGTGCTGCTGCTGCGGGCTGCTGCTGCTGCGAGCTGCTGCTGCTGCGAGCTGCTGCTGCTGCGGGCTGCTGTTGCTGCGAGCTGCTGCTGCTGCGAGCTGCTGCTGCTGCGGGCTGCTGCTGCGGGCTGCTGCTGCTGCTGCTGCGAGCTGCTGCTGCTGCTGCTGCGAGCTGCTGCTGCTGCCTGCTGCTACAGGTGGTGCCAGTCACTGCACCTGGGTGACGTTGCCGCGTGCGTCGTCGCCCACAGACGTCAGACGTCGCCTGCCGCTCACCTCCTCGCGTCACGCGTGGGGGTCAGTGCTGCCGAAAAAATTTCGGCAGCATTTCCCCTGGCCCAGTGGCCGTGGGAAAATTTCTGACGCCGCCACCAGGAGGGTCAATGCTGTCGGAAAAAATCCGGCAGCATTTCCCCTGGCCCAGTGGCCGTGGGAAAATTTCTGACGCCGCCACCAGGAGGGTCAATGCTGTCGGAAAAAATCCGGCAGCATTTCCCCTGGCCCAGTGGCCGTGGGAAAATTTCTGACGCCGCCACCAGGAGGGTCAATGCTGTCGGAAAAAATCCGGCAGCATTTCCCCTGGCCCAGTGGCCGTGGGAAAATTTCTGACGCCGCCACCAGGAGGGTCAATGCTGTCGGAAAAAATCCGGCAGCATTTCCCCTGGCCCAGTGGCCGTGGGAAAATTTCTGACGCCGCCACCAGGAGGGTCAATGCTGTCGGAAAAAATCCGGCAGCATTTCCCCTGGCCCAGTGGCCGTGGGAAAATTTCTGACGCCGCCACCAGGAGGGTCAATGCTGTCGGAAAAAATCCGGCAGCATTTCCCCTGCACTGGCGCGTATGGAAGGTCCGCCGGCGTTGTCTGGCACCTGTTCGTCGGTCTTCTGCTGCTGCTGCTACGCTCTGGCTCTGATACCAAGCTTGAAACTATGCAGCATGTTGGGGCAGCAGCGTTGTTGATGCAGCGTGCGGGCTTCCACGCTCGTTGCTTCACTCAGCTGCCCCCTCAGTCCGCTGCTCTAGAGTCTAAGTCTGGAAGCTCTGGGTTTTGTTACTCAGAAACGCGCGCGCCAGAGTTAGCGCCAGAAAGCAGCTGAAACATGACAATGACTGTTTAAGAATGAAGAATGAACAGCAATGGGGGACCCCTCCAAGATCTAGCCCTCCCCCCCAGCTCTGTAGAGCTTGTTACTCAGTCCATCAGCCAATCAGAAAATAGCTCAGTTCAGGCTGGCAGGTTTTCTCGGTGAGGCCTGCCAGGCAGCCAACAGCCCAAAACCCGGGCGTCGTCCGTTTTGCCTGAAAACTGGACCATACCATAATACCGACGCTGCGAACGGAGCCGTGTGGTCAGAATCTACTAGAAAAATAGTAGCGAGGAGTTATGGCAGCCTAAACCCAGATAGTGCCAACGACGGTTTATACCGCCAAACAGGGTCATGCAGCACGCAACTGGGACCCTATGCAATGCACGACGACTCAGACACGACAGTACGTGCTGGACGCATGCAGACAGCGACTGCAGCGGCAGTGACTGCTGGCAGCGACCGCCGGGGAGGCCTGCCGATGGAGCTGAACACGTCGCCGGAGAGAGGAGGCTCCAGCGAACCGCGAGACGACCTCAGCATGCGTCGGCTCCACCAGACGACACTCCACCGGCGTCGAGTCTCGCCGTCAGTCATCTGCACGCCGATGTACACAAGCCGGGAGGACACAACAGAGCACGATGAGCGCAAACAACCAACAATGCGTGCAAAAAACAAACCAGAGTTCTTCGTGTTGGTTATGGTCATGACACACGAAAGTGTCCTCTTGTCTTCACGCACACACACACCTCACCACTGCAGGCGATTGATCTTAATTGGAAATAAATTAGGGCATGCAGGTCCATGCAAAAACGAACATGAGCTCTGTGTGTGAGTGCGATGCAAGACGGCAAGAATTTGTCTGGAACTCTGAATATAAAGAACAAGGAGAGAGTACAAATGAGCCCCTAGCGGGCTAAAGTAGGGGCGTTGGCACCTAGCCGCACCGGGCACCGTCACCCCCGCTAAGCCCAAACGGATCAGCGGGGAGAACACACTGCGTACACCATGATAACAATAACGGTGGTCTCCTCGAGGCACCGGAACAGCTCTCCGAGTACCCGGGTCTCGACCACCGAGAAAATAAGAACAGTGCCAGAAAATCTCAGAATCAACTTCCAGACATCACACATGCTTTCCGAACATCGGAAGCGCTAGTACAACCACCGGGTCTCCTCGTCGCACCGGTATAGTCCACTGGGTGCGCGGGTCTCAACCCACCGAGAAAACTCTCCTAGCTCCCGACAAGCCCACGGGGCTACTGGAACGCATCGACAGCGTCTCGCCGGCGCTGTCGTACGTGCTGGAGAAGTCTCGGGACACTCCTAAGGCCTGTCGTGTCGTCACGCTCTCCTCCATCATATACCCCCAACGTGGGTAGATGGATAATCCATCAGCGTCGGCCGTGACGGGTGGAAGCCACACAAACCAACACTCCCCCTGGCTGACATGGCCGTCAACGCCAGATGAAAGTGAGCCAAGGCATGTAATAACAGCATATGGGAAGCCATAACATGCATGAGTGAACTCACACACACACACGCATCTGCTATCCATCTAGGGTCTCCTTGGACACTGGCAGAACACACCAAGTGTCTGGGTCTCGACCATGAGAGGAGTAATGCACACGCACACAAACCAGTGTAATGCACATCATACACATGTGAGACGACAAGATTGTCTCCTCGTGACACTGGCAGTACGCGGGCTCGGGTCTCGACCGCTACGAGCAATCCAACACAATAGTATTGTCATCCAAACACAGGATCATGGGAGGATCTCCTCGTAACACGGGTTCACACCACGTGTCCGGGTCTCGACCAACAGCTCGCATGCAAATGCCACACACAATGTACCCACATACCATGACACACAATCACATGGTCTCCTCGTGACACTGGTATAATGCACCAAGTGTTCGGGTCTCGACCAACAGTGTGCTACCATCTATATGCAGCTGTGCAGGTACGTAGCATGAGCCACATGCGGGATGCTGTAGATGCTCACAACAGAGCATGGACCTCGCCATGCATCTCCCATGATGCCGCGTCAGGTCGAGGTCCACACAACACTCCCCCTGGGCAGATGAACCTGGAAGCGATGTCCTCGATGGAGATGCTGATGTCGTAGCTGAACAGATCCTGGGCGATGAGTCATGTGGTGTATCCATCATGTAGAGATAGCTGCCCCTATCAACTGCGAGTCGACTCCCTCCCTTAAAGACGAAGTGGTGTCTCTGGCTACGACTCCTCACGTGAATCTGCATCACCTGGGGTATACCTGTCCTCGCGTGACTGCCATGTTGGTTTGTGTGGCTTCAACCCGTCACGACCGACACTGCTAGTTTACTGATATACCCACATTCGGGGTATATGGCAGAGGAGGGCGTGACGACACGACGGGCCTCCGGACTGCACCGAGACTTCTCCAGCACCTATGATAGCGCCGACGAGATGCGGTCGATGCGTTCCGGTAGCCCTGTGGGCTTGTCGGGAGCTAGGAGAGTTTTCTCGGTGGGTTGAGACCCGCGCACCCGCTTGACTACATTGGTGCGACGAGGAGACCCGATGGCTGGTGTGGGGCTTCCGATGTTCGCAAAGCCGTGTGTGATGTCTGGACGATGATTCTGAGTTTTTCTAGCACTGTTCCTATTTTTTCGGTGGTCGAGACTTGGGTACTCGGAGACCTGTTCCGGTGCCTCGAGGAAACCACCGTTATTGTTATCGTGATGTACGCAGTGTGTTCTCCCCGCAGACTCGTTTGGGCTCAGCGGGGGTGACTGTTGGATTCATGTCATTATCACACGGTGACCTCTAGCCTCGTTGCACACTCACATCACTGGTGCAGGTGACTGACCAGAGAGAGATGACTTTGCCGAGGGACTCGTCATGACTAGAAGTTGGGAAGACCAACCATGAGGAGGCTCAATCTGAGCTTGCCAGCCACATTTGCATTTCTCACATGCATTCAAGCACAGTTGGCCATGAGAATAATCGGGTTTGCCCATTAGCCAGATATCTGCTTGGCACACCTACACTCTAGTAGAAAATTGTCTTGTGGGTAGGTTGGATCGAATTCCCCAGGTTCGAGGGTGGCGAGCGAGATCGAGCTCGCTGCTCGCTCGCTCGCTCTCCCCTCCCCGTAACAGCTCTGTTGCTTGTTACTTTGTCACTTCTCAACTCTCATTGTACTTCGACAGAACTCTGTGGCTCGTGGTCTCTATACACCATGCACCTGTCTTGGTGCTTGCTCCACAGTGTTCCTCTCTCTTCTTCCCTTACCTACTGGTATCAGAGCAGTGCATGAGAGACGGACATCAGATCGACCTGACGTCCGTAGATCCACGGCCTGTGGAGCGACAACCTCTCTTGGAGTCTCGCACCCACTCCACTGTGGCCCGAAGTCAGAGAGCCTTTTCTTGCTCTCACCTCCACCTCTCTCTCTCATTCTACTCACGTCGCCCGTCGCTGACCACGGGTAAAGAACGTTGCCCCCCCTTCCGCGACGACCTGCCTCTTGCAGCAGGAAACAAGAAAGGGGGGGGAGGGGACACGCTCTCGTCTGCCACCCTCTCACTCAGCACTGCCCACCGTCAACACGACGGCAGCAGCAACGTGAACCGGCCGTCTTAGACGGCCTTGTAGCCGTCCAAGCTAAGACGTGCTAGGAGGCTGCCAGCACCGCCTCCTCTGACGGCTCCTCCGAGACAACTCCGAGAAGCAGCCGACAACACCTGCGTTCTGAGCAGCAGCAGCTGCAGTACATTAGCAGCAGAAGCAGCAGCTCAGCACTTCAGCTGCTGAGCGGTTCAATAGCTCAGCAGTTCAGTACTTCAGCAGCTCAGCAGAAGCAACAGTCCAGCAACAACGTGAGCAGCAGAAGCAGCAGCTCAGTAGCAACGTGAGTATCAAAAGCAGCAGCTGCTCAGCAATACAGCTGCTGAGCAGTTCAGCAGCTCAGCAGTTCAGCAGTTCAGCAGCTCAGCAGTTCAGCAGTTCAGCAGTTCAGCAGTTCAGCAGCTCAGCAGTTCTACAGTTCAGCAGTTCAGCAGTTCCGCACGCAGCACGGCGGCTACAGCAGGACAGCCGCGGCAGCAACAGCAGCAACATCAGCAGCAGCAGCATCAGCAGCAGCAACAGCAGCAGCAGCAGCAGCAACACGTCGGCAGCAGCACATCTGCAGCAGCAGCAGCACGACAGCAGACAGGTGCACTGACATATGCAGCGGCAGCAGCACGACTGCTGTCACGCGACAGCAGCAGCACGCAGCACGGCGGCTACAGCACGACAGCCGCGACAGCAGCAACGGCAGCAGCAGCAGCAGCAGTAGCAGCAGCAGCAACAGCAACACCTCCACCGCGGCAGCCGCACAAAAGGGGAGGGGGGGGCAGCAGCAAGCGGCACTACAGCCTTGTAGCGGTCTCATCACCACCGTCTGGTGGTGGCAGCCGTCACGCTGGCGCACTGGGAGGACCTCGGTGGCTCCTCAGTGGAGAGCTCGGCGCGGCAACGGCACCGTGACGCAGCCTCCGTCGAGACAACCCCACCATCACAGCAAAGGCAGCCCTCCATACCGGTAAGCTCCCCTCTGTCGCGGAGGCAATAGCAGAAGCGGCTGCAGCAACCTGAGTGAAGATGTCTGCAGCTGCGGCAGCCACAGGACCGGCGACAACGGTGGCTTCGGTGTATGACTCAGCAGCGCGTCCTGCCGAGGTCGAGGCAGAGGCGCGAGAAGCTCGGGCAGCGGCAGCTAGGGTGGCGGCGGTTGCTGCTGCAGCGTCGACTACTGCAAGGGCCGTGCGCGTAACCCTTGTGGCCAGAGCAACAACGTCGTGACCTAGGACAGAGGACACGCGAGCAGCTACGGCGTCCACCCCAGCGCTAACGTGCGGATGCTTGACCCCCCCAGGAGAATGGGAAAGAGGGGAGCTTATCGGTATGGAGGGCCGCCTTTGCTGTGATGGTGGGGTTGTCTCGACGGAGGCGGCGTCACGGTACCGTTGCCGCGCCGAGCTCTCCACTGAGGAGCCACCGAGGTCCTCCCAGTGCGCCAGCGTGACGGCTGCCACCACCAGACGGTGGTGATGAGACCGCTACAAGGCTGTAGTGTCGCTTGCTGCTGCCCCCCCTCCCCTTTTGTGCGGCTGCCGCGGTGGAGGTGCTACTCTTGCTGCTACTGCTACTGCTGCTGCTGCTGCTGCCGTTGCTGCTGTCGCAGCTGTCGTGCTGTAGCCGCCGTGCTGCGTGCTGCTGCTGTCGCGTGACAGCAGTCGTGCTGCTGCCGCTGCAGATGTCAGTGCACTTGTCTGCTATCGTGCTGCTGCTGCTGATGCTGCTGCTGCTGCTGCTGTCGCTGCGTCTGCCGTGTCTGCAGCCGCTTCTTCCATTCGTACCTCCACCTCTGGTGCTGTTGCAACTGCCTCATCTGCTCCCTCGACCGTCACCAGAGTCGTCACAGCCGCCATCTCCATCGTTGCAGCCTTCACCACTCTTGGAGCCGTCCTCACCACCGAAGCGCTTGCTCTGGTGATCCCCATCACATCCACTATCTCCATTGTCTCAGCTACAGTTGCAGCTGCTGTCCCATCACTCCTTGCCTTGTTGTGCGTGCCTCCACCTCCTTCTGCTTTGTGAAAGTCTTCGGCTGCTACTCTGTCTCCTTGCCTCTTTTCTTCTCTTGCGGGATCTTGTTGCTTGTCTGATTGGGGTCGGGCTGTCCTGCAGCACACATCTCTCGTGCCTTGGGCACGTCCAGTTTTCCCACGCCCACTGGGGCAGGGGAAACTCTGCCGAAATCTGTCCGGCAGGACCTCGTCGTCGTCACCATACCGAGTGACGACGAATCAGTCATAGCTGACCTGCAGCGCCAGTTGCGCCTCGCTCTTGAGGCGCAGCGTGAGGCTGAGGACCGCCTCAAGCTTGCCGATGATAATCGCGCCGCCTTTGCTGACGAGCTTGCAGCGATTGTGCTTAAGCGCCTCCCTGCTGCGTCCGTCCCCACCGCTTCTGCTAGCGCTAGCACCACTGCGGCTGCCTCCTCCACACCCTCTGCTTCTAGCACCGCTGCCGGCAACACTGCTGTCACTCCTTCCGCTGCTCATCCCACCCCTGTCATGCGCCAGCATGATTTCTTTTCGCAGCCGCCTGTCTTGTCCGCCGGCCTCGTCTTCTCCTCCTGGGAAACCCGCTTCAGCGCCTGGGCCCCGGGGGAGCGTCTGTGGGAATACTTCTTCCCAGCTGTCGCACCTTTTACGCCCGTCGCTGCGGAGTCTGCCCGCGCTGTCCGTGCCCTCATTGCTGCTGCGCCAGAGACGCTTGTCGACGAGGTCGGTACCTACAATGCCGACCCCGCCGTACAGCGTCTCGCTGATCCTGTTGGTGCCTACACCATGCTTCGCCGCCGCACCACAATCACTGGTCAGGCAGCACAAAGTGCCCTCATTGTGCAGTTCAACACNGAGCTCGACAAAGCCGCGCCAGGCCAGCTTGCTGCTGTCCACACCATGGTCAACGGCTTGATTCCCGAGCTGTCCGACCTCCTCCGCGACGTCAAATCTGACGAGCTGCTGAGTCTCGCCTCTCAGCCCGTTCCTCCTGACTCCCCACCGGGCATTGGTGCTCTCTGGGACTTCGTGGCTGATCGACTCGCCGCTTGGTGGACCAGCCTTCAGAACAAACGTCTACACCGTGCTGCAGTTGCCGGAGTTGCTGCAACCACCACCGCCTCCTCTCCTGCCACTTCCTCGGCTGCCGCTGCCTCCTCCACGTTCTCTTCTTCCTCGCCATCTACGGCCACCGCTCTCGCCTCCCAGGGGCGCGGGCGCGGCAAGGGCAAGGGGAAGGGCAAAGGGAAGGGCAAGGACACTGCACCATCCCGTGTCCCTGGTGCGGTTATGTGTTGGAACTGTGGTTCCTCTGAGCATTCTGCTCGTACGTGCCCTGCACCTCCTGATGATCTGCGCCTGGCCTGCTCTATGCGTGCGCACTGGTCCCGCACCGGCAACTCTTCCTCTTCGTCCGCCACAAACTCCAGCTCCTCTCCAGTCTCTCACCCTGTCGGCTCCACCTCAGCCCAGGTCTACTCCACCGCAGGCGTCTCCACAGCTCCACCCCCCCTCCCATACCCATGGGGTTGGCCACCGTTCTACGGAGCGCCCGCGTTTGCTGGGCCCCCTTCTTCGGCGTACGTCCCACCTCCGTGGTTCGCACCTCCCTCGCGGCAGTCTCCTCCATCTTCCGCAGCATCCGTCGATGGCGAGCGCCAGCTGGAGCAGTCCCTTCTCCAGCGTCTTCAACTCCGCGATCAGGGAGGTGAGAGTGTATCTTCGTTGGCCAGAGGTCCCCCTTGTCACACTGACACTGTCCTTCGTGGGGAACCCCCCGGTCATGTTCTTGGGTTCCCGTCCGCATCTGTTCCGTGGGTTGAGCACTGGCAGTCTGTCGTGCTTCCTCGTTGCCTGTCAGTCTGTGACTCTGTTCCACCCTCTGTTGGCACTGTTGCCACCTGTGGCGTCCTTCCTGGTGTCCGTGTCTCCGGTGGCTTCTGGGTTCTCGACTCCGGGGCCACCCACCACATGACCTCTGTTCGTTCGGCGTTCGTCTCGTTGGGTCCCGCTGGTTCTGTCCGTTTTGTTCGTACTGGTTCTGGTCAGTTGCTGCCTGTCCAGGGCGTGGGCGTTGTTCGCTTTGTTGGTCCTGGTGGCGTGCTGTTTCTGCCCGACGTGCTGTATGTGCCTTCCTTGGAGCGCAGCCTGTTGTCCGTGCCCTCCCTTGACAATCAGGGCATGGACTTCTCAGCCAGTCGGGGTGTTGGCACTGTCTGCATTCGTTCCACTGGTCGCATCGTCCTGCGGGGGGTAAAGTGTGATGAACTCTACCGTGTGCCCCTCATTGCCCCCGCTTCCCACTCTGTTGGCTCCTCTCTTGCACACGTTGCGCCATCTCTCTCCCCCGCCGATATCCAACTCTTGCATCGTTGTCTTGGCCATGTTCACACTGATGCCATCTCCAGCATGCTCCGTCTCCAACCTGCTTTTGGACTGTCACCCTCTACCTTTCCCTCGCCTTGTCCCTCTGACTGTCTCGACTGCGCCCAAGGGAAAATGCATCGTTCTCCCTTTGCTTCCTCTGACGCCCGGTCCTCCCACCCTCTTGCTATTGTGCACGCTGATGTCATGGATCCTCTCTCCCATGACCTTCTTGGGGGTGTTGGACGTTATGTTTTGTGCCTCACTGATGATTTTTCCCGCTATCGCTGGGTCTTCGCTCTTCGCCAGAAGAGTGACGTCCCTGCTGTCCTTGAGTCCTGGCTCCGCCAGGCTGAACGGTCTTGTCAGCGCTCCCTCCGTGTCTTCCGCAGCGACCGCGGCGGTGAGTTCCTTGGTCCCACCGCCCGGTTCCTTGAGTCTCAAGGGGTGTGTCTGGATACTTCTGCTCCCTACACACCCCAACAAAACAGAGTCTCTGAGCGTTGGAACCGGACTCTTGCCGACGACGTCCGTACCCTTCTGTCTGAGTCCGGTCTTCCTCCTCTCTTCGCCTTTGAGGCCATGAGTTACATGACCTGGGTGTGGAATCGGGTCCCACACGGGCCCCTTCCTCGCTCAGTCACACCTTTTGAGCGTTGTTCGGGTCCCGTGCTGACCTGCGCCTCGCTCGCGTCTGGGGTAGCATTGCGTCGGTCTGGCTTCCTGAGGACCTTCGTGACGGCAAACTCTCCCCACGTGGGCGACTCTGCCCTTTCTTGGGCGTGTCTGCCTAGTCCAAAGCCTGGCGCTTCTGGGACCAGGAGCGCCAGCGAGTCATTGAGTCCCGCGATGCTCTTTTCTTCGAGTCTGTCTTTCTCTGTGACCTCGGTCGTCACTCTACGGCAGCCTCCTTGCTACCGCTCTCTCGGTTACGGGGGGAAGTCGGGCTTGCGGCTCCCGTTGCCCCTGCAGTCCCTGCTGCAATCCCTTCCTCGCAGCCTCCACCCTTGGAGCGGCCTTCGTCGTCTGGCACTGTGACTCCTTCCCCTCCTCCTTCCGTGTCGTCCAGCTCGCTCGGAGCTCCTACGTCTCCTGCCTTGTCCTCCTCTGTTCCGTCTGAGTCCATGTCTCCTGCACACTCCTCAGCGGCTCCGTCTTGTCCGCTTACCCCTGTGGCACCCAGTTGTTCCACCGCTGCTCCGCCGTTGCCTGGTGAACCTCCTGGTCCTGCTCCCATCGAGCCCTTCGTCCGTGGCGGTCGTCTCCGCGCGCTCCCCACTCGTTCGTCCAGTGTCTCTGCCCCATCCGTCCGTCCTGTCCAGTCCCACCCAGAGCAGCCTGGAAGGCTACCGACTGGCATGGACACCTTGGGCTTGTCCACAGCAGTGGTCCACCCCAGCTCTGCCCTTGGGCAGACACTGCTCAGGTCTGAGCACGAGCGCGCTCTCGAAGCCACCATCCACAGCAGTGTTGCTGAGTGTCACGCGACAGTTGCTGCTGCGCCCTCGTCAGACCCGACTACTGTTCGTCACGCATGCACTACGCCCGACTCCCAGCAATGGGAGGCAGCCATGCGGGATGAGCTTCGAGCTCTTGGTGACCACGCCGTCTACGAGCTGGTCGATCTCCCGCCCGGTCGCAAAGCCATCGATGCACGATGGGTCTTTAGGCGCAAGTACAAGCCCAATGGCGAGCTTGACAAGTATAAGGCACGTCTCACTGCCAAGGGGTTCTCACAAGTCCCTGGTGTTGACTTTGACGAGACGTTTGCCCCCGTCAGACGCTACACCACTGCTCGTGCCCTTCTGAGTCTTGTCGCCCACCATGACTGGGAGCTCGAGCAGATGGATGTCAACAACGCCTTCCTGCACGGTCAGTTGGACGAGGAGATTTACATGGTGCAACCTCCAGGGTTCTCTGACGGCACTGATAGGGTGTGGAGACTGCGCAAGGCTCTCTATGGCCTGAAGCAGTCACCAAGGTGTTGGAACCAGGAGATCACCTCTACCCTGGAAAAGGGTGGATACCGTCGTAGCACAGTGGATCCTTCTCTCTTTGTCGCTCCCAACTTTGCACCGTTTGTGGCAGTCCTCGTCTATGTGGACGACCTGCTCATTGCGTCACCCAGTCAGGAGGCAGTGTCGGCTGTGAAGTCCCTGCTGCAGTCCACGTACAAGATGAAAGACCTGGGCCCAGCTCGAGTTTTTCTCGGCATGGAGCTTGAGCGTGATCGTGCTCACCGTGTTCTGCATGTCCACCAGGCTGCATATGTCAGGAGTCTGGGGGAGCGCTTTGCCTCGCTCCTTGAGTCTGTGCCCTCAGCATCCACGCCGATGACGCCCGCTGGGCAGAGGTTGTTGAAAACACTGGATGTGTCCAAGCTGGGGGAGCAGGTGGATATGACCGACTACCTGCGCGTCATAGGGTCATTGATGTACCTGGCCACTACCACACGAGCAGACGTCGCTTTCGTTGTTAACTTCCTTGCACAGTTCTCACAGTGCCCACGGGTGCGGCACATGGAGGCCGCGCTGCGTGTTGTTCGATATGCGCTTTCCACTGCACGAGTTGGCCTCTGTTACCGGGCGCAACCGTCCGTCGCTGTTGATGGCTACACTGACAGTGAATGGGGGCATGACACGGATGCACGCAGCCGCACCGGCTATGTCTTTCTCGTCGGCGGCACAGCAGTCTCCTGGAAGAGCGGTAAGCAGGGTTGCGTAGCACGCAGCTCGCGTGAGGCGGAATATGTCGCCCTTGGTGCAGGCACATGTGAAAGTGTTTGGCTGTGTCGGTTGTTTCAGCAGTTGCGTGTACCCATCCGCTGCATCACCTTACGCTGTGACAATCAAAGCACAAAAGCTATTGCTGAGCACGACGGCATGCATCACACTCGCACCAAGCACATCAATGTAGAGCATCATTTTGTACGTGAGCGTGTGGCTGCAGGTGATGTCAAGATTGTGTGGGTTGACACGCGACAGCAACGAGCTGACTTTCTCACGAAGGCACTCAGCAGCAATGTCTTCAAGGCAGCAGTGCACGCTGTTGGATTACTGTGTCCTCGTGTTGCTCCTGGTTGAGTTGTCATGCCAGTGCTCGTGTACAGTCTTGTGTTGTGTCATGTCTTGTGACGTTTGCGTTGTGCCTGTGCATGTCGTTCATGTGCGTCGGCTGTGGGTCATGGGGGAGTGTTGGATTCATGTCATAATCACACGGTGACCTCTGGCCTCGTTGCACACTCACATCACTGGTGCAGGTGACTGACCAGAGAGAGATGACTTTGCCGAGGGACTCGTCATGACCAGAAGTTGGGAAGACCAACCATGAGGAGGCTCAATCTGAGCTTGCCAGCCACATTTGCATTTCTCACATGCATTCAAGCACAGCTGGCCATGAGAATAATCGGGTTCGCCCATTAGCCAGATATCTGCTTGGCACACCTACACTCTAGTAGAAAACTGTCTTGTGGGTAGGTTGGATCGAATCCCCCAGGTTCGAGGGTGGCGAGCGAGATCGAGCTCGCTGCTCGCTCGCTCGCTCTCCCCTCCCCGTAACAGCTCTGTTGCTTGTTACTTCGTCACTTCTCAACTCTCATTGTACTTCGACAGAACTCTGTGGCTCGTGGTCTCTATACACCATGCACCTGTCTTGGTGCTTGCTCCACAGTGTTCCTGCCTCTTCTTCCCTTACCTACAGTGACGGCGCCCGGTGCGGCTAGCTGCCGGCACCCCTACATAAGCCCGCCACGGGCTCATTTGTAATCTCTCCTTGTTCTTTATGTTCAGCATTCCAAACTTAGCCAAATTCTTGCCTTCTTGCATCGCACTCACACACAGAGCTTTTGTTTGTTTTTGCATGGGCCTGCATGCCCTAAAAATTATTTCCAATTTGGTATCAGAGCGCAAGGGGGCGTGTGAGCAGCTGAAGCAGCAGCAATGGGCGGAACGCAAATAGAACGCGCCACGTGGCGCCACGCCGGCAGCAGCGTGAGGGAGCGCGAAGCGACTGCACGTGAACGCCGAAGGGGCGGTGAGCCGCACACAGCAGCAATAGCGACTGTGGTGGCAAGAGCAAAAGCAATAGCAACCACTGTAGTAGCGGCGGCAGCAGCAGTGTGCAGCAGCGTTGGCAGCAGCAGCGTGGAGCAGCGTCGGTAGTCGCAGCAGCAGCAGCAATAGCAGCGGCGGCGAAAGCAGCTGCAACAACGCATTAGCCGTTGTAGCAGTAGCGTCAGCAACAGCAGCTACTGCAGCAGCGGCAGCAACAGCAGCAACGTGCAGAAGCAAGCGGTAGCCGCGGCAGCAGCAAGCAACAGCAGCAGCTGCTGCGCAGTTTAGCAGCAGTAGCAGCAACGACGGCAACATCGAGCAACAGCAGCAGCTACTGTTGCGTAGAGTAGCAGTAGTAGCAGCGGCGGAAGCAGTAGCAGCAGTAGCAACCGCAGCAGCTGCACCCGCCGCTACAGCTGCTGCTGTTGGAGGGCCTCGCAGCCCTCTTGTGAGGGCCCCCGCCCCCTCGGAGGGGCCCCCTCGTCCCCCATCAGGGGGCCTCTCCGGGGGGGGGAGCCCTTTGGCCCCTCTCGTCCCCCTTCCCCTCCTTTTGAGGGGGCCCTCGGAGTGCCCCGTCGAGCCCCTCCGAGGGGTCCCTCAGAGGGGCCCAATGGCTCCATCGGCCGACGGACGGAGGGAGGGGCAGACCCCCCCCCTTCCCCTCACTCACTCGCTCGCTTTCTCACCTCGCTCGCTCGTTTCTTTTTTTTTGCAAGCGAGCGAGGACCGAAGAGGGGGGGTGGAGCGACCTGACATCGCCCCCTCAATTTTTTTTATCCCCCCCCTCCATCCTGACCTGCCCCCATTCTGGGGGGCAATCCAGAACCGGGTGCAGGCAAACCCGGGGTGAGAGAAAAAAAAGGAGAAACAAAAGGGGGAAAAAAAGACGAGAAGCCTGGAAATAAAGGGGTGGGGGTTGGGAGAGAGCGAGATAGAGAGAAAAACACGTGGCGGTTGAGGGCAACCGAAAAAAGGGGGGCTGGCTGAGGGCAAAGAGAAAAAAAAAGAAATGGGGGCCCGAGGGCTTGTGAATAAAGACAAAAAGGGGTAATCTTCCAACTACCACCGCCGAAGCAGCCGCAGCTTCATAGCCGACGACTACTTAGTGCGGCGGCTGCGCGAGAGCTTGCACTTTCACCTTCAAAGCCGACAGCGGACTGTCGTTGGCAACGATCTCCGCTTCGAGACACGTCGTGGACCGGCGTCTTCCTGGGGCCCGTGGATTGGTGCGCGCACTTCACCCCGTAGGATCGACGGCGGATTCGAGTCTTACCATCTCCGAGGGCTAGGTCGTCTACTGCTAGGAGCAGCAGTCACACCTGCAGCCGCCACCCCTTCTCATCTTGGAGCAGTCTTCACTCCATTAGTGGCAGCAGCATTAGTGGCCGCAGTTAGTCGGACTGTAGTCTCTGGACGTGCTGTGGTAGTGCAGCTCTTCCAATCTGGTCACGTTTGCTGACCCGGACGCCGTGACCTCCAGGAGTGACATTACCTACTGGCCTCATTCCTCCCGTGGCTTGGTGTTTAGCACTGGGAGTAGGTGCCCTCGGCACCTATCCATCGTCCAGCGCACGAGATGAGTGCGCGGACATGTGAGCAGGCGTCCCGCGTGTTCGCCTGCTACTTCTGTGGTGATGGACGTCATGGTTGGCGTCGCTGTTGGATGCGCCCTCCCGGCTGGCATGAACCTTGGCTAGAGCCTCATCCAAGCTTGCGTCCTCCACAGCATACGGATCTGCCGGCGTTGGTAGATCCCCGAGCTAGACCTCTGGCGAGCATATTCGCTCAGATCCACGGCCTCCGGCACACAGTGCAGCGGCTTTGTGACCACGTCGTCACTGAGCGTGCTTCTGCTACTCGTTTGTCGACGGCCTCTTCGATCACATCTCCTCCATCCTCTCCTCCTTCCTCATCTGGTGGTCTACCTTCAGCTCTATCTGCCAGCGAGTCCCAGGCTGCCACCATCCTTTCGATCCTCCACTCTGCTACGACCATGACGCCATCTCGTGATGACATGTCTTCATGCAGTCGTTCCAGTCAAGTGACTCCGCGACGTCAGCGTTCCACACGGCGTGCTCGCGCCGGTTTTGATACATCCTCCACCTCCTCGGCCTCCGTTGCTATACCTGTCGAGGGGGAGTGTGGTCACCGCGCATTGCTTGATGTGACCGTAGCGACAGGATCTGCACTCGCGCCGGGCCGTGCTACCCGAGCGTCAGCTCAGGCAGATTCAGATGATATGGAGACAGCACATGGCGTGGAGTCTGACCCCGACATGGCGTTCATGGTTGAGAGTTGCCTTTCATCGTCTAGGTTGGATCTAGATCATCCATAGTAGCAGGTGACATCAGGAGGAGCGCAGACACAGCGTCCTTGGACGGTGCCACTCGTGGCTCCGACCGACCCTTGGGCTGGAGGCTCAGGGGTGGCACAGGAGTCTCGTAGGGATTGAGATGCATCCATCATACTTTTGGGGGAGAGTGTGCAGCACAATCACACCAGTCTGGCAGATGTTGGGGTACTTGGGACGTGTACGTCATTGAGATCGACATCTACGCTGGAGCAGCAGCCGGACATTCTGCAGCAGCAGGTTGCATCAGGAGGAGTGCAGGTCTCGCGTGCCTTGGCGATGCCACTCGCGACTCTGACTTGTAGCAGCCTGGTGGTGGCACAACAGTCTTGTGCGGATCGGGATGCCCCACATGGATCTCCGAGGGCGTTGGCGCATGAGATTCAAACCAGTACGATAGCAGTCGCAGTGTATGAGCAGAGTCGGCCGGTTGATCTTTTGGAGGTTGAGGCATTCTTGAGAGCAGCAGTTCTGAGAGACATCCCTGGGACATATGCTACAGCAGACACAGCAGGCTCCACCGGCTCATCTGCGGTACATGAGGACCAGCTTCAGCATGAGGAGTCGTCCATGTTCCCACAGTCTCCGGGTTCCCGTACCCACGACGGAGCAACGACATATACGACGGATTCCGATGATGGTCCTTACTCTATCATGAAGCAGGTGGTAGCGACCAGTGTTCCAAGAAAGATAGTGCATGAGCGCCAACTGCGCTTGTTGGTCGCCTTAACAGACATTGTCGAGCCGGAGTCCTGCACACATGTGTCCACTACGGCAGCAGTTGAGGACAGTGGTGCAGATCCCTACACGTAGATGGAGTCACCTCATCAGCTGGAGCTGAGTTCTGTGCCTTCGTGTTCACCTGTTGGTGACCTAGCTGATCACATGGACATTGAGATTGGCAGTACCTGCACGGACGACATTTCTACATGCTCCACGGACTCTGACGACTCATCCTTCTCCTTCTCTCTTGGCATGCGATCGCTCACTCCTCGTCTGACAGACACGAGTTGTGATGTGGATGCGACAATTGCAGTTGCATCCGATGTTCCAGCGTCTCAGCAGATTGCGAGCTTGGTTGATCCCCAAGAGGATGCACCAGCACCAGTTCCATCGTCTTCAGCAGTAGAGATGTAGATGGCGCAGTACTCACGAGTTGTGAAGTCTGCACGTGCAGCATCCTGTGGGGTAGAGTTTATCCTACACCAGGTCGACATAGGCCACCTCGACATGTCCGAGGCAGATTATGCTCATTTGCAGGAGCGTGTAGTCATGCAACAGCGGGAGATGATGGGAGCGTATGAACGATTCTCAGAGGAGGGAAGCATTACTACTACCGGCAAGAGCCTTCCGTGAGCAGCATCTGGCACACCTATACGGGGGGAGGATCTTATACGAGCTCCGATTATGACGTCTATTGGAGACACTGTCATAGGAGAGGTGAACGTACCTTCGGCTTCCGCCATCCTGGCTCCTGTCGACCCCATCATCGCTCTTCCTACCTCTTCTACTGTCGTCACGCACCTTCATCCACCCGACTCATCTGTCCCATCTTCATCTTCATCCACGAGTGCTGATCCGATTCATCACTCCAGCTCTCCTCTTCTGGCAGTACACCATTGTGTCTCTGGGTGTGCTATCCCGTATCGGAGGTCAGCTCCGCCACTTCATCCACGCATGCATGCTGCTCGCCCATTCCCGTTCCTCCGGCGCACACAGATACATCGCGGTAGTGCGGAGGCAGGAGAGACTGTGAGCTGGGACCCTTGGTAGACACGCGAGTACTGGTATACCCCAGGTGATACAGATTCACGTGAGGAGTTGTAGCCGGAGACACCACTTCGTCTTTGAGGGAGGGAGTCGACTCGCAGGTGACAGGGGGAACTATCTCTACATGATGGATACACCACATGACTCATCGCCCAGGATCTGTTCAGCTACGACATCAGCATCTCCATCGAGGACATCGCCGCCAGGTTCATTTGCCCAGGGGGAGTGTTGTGTGGACCTCGACCTGACGCGACGCCATGGGAGATGCATGGTGAGGTCCATGCTCTGTTGTGAGCATCTATAGCATCCCACATGTGCCTCACGCTACGTACTTCCAGAGCTGCATATAGATGGTAGCACACTGTTGGTCGAGACCCGGAAACTTGGTGCATTGTACCAGTGTCACGAGGAGACCATGTGATCGTGTGTCTTAGTGTGTGGCTATACTATGTGTGGCATGTGCATGCGAGCTGTTGGTCGAGACCCGGACACGTGGTGCGTTGCACCCGTGTTACGAGGAGATCCTCCCTTGATCCTGTGTTTGGATGATGATACTATTGTGTTGGATTGCTCGTAGCGGTCGAGACCCGGGCCCTGGTACCGCCAGTGTCACGAGGAGACCATCTTGTCCTCTGACATGTGNCATATAGATGGTAGCACACTGTTGGTCGAGACCCGGACACTTGGTGCATTGTACCAGTGTCACGAGGAGACCATGTGATCGTGTGTCTTAGTGTGTGGCTATACTATGTGTGGCATGTGCATGCGAGCTGTTGGTCGAGACCCGGACACGTGGTGCGTTGCACCCGTGTTACGAGGAGATCCTCCCTTGATCCTGTGTTTGGATGATGATACTATTGTGTTGGATTGCTCGTAGCGGTCGAGACCTAGGCCCTGGTACCGCCAGTGTCACGAGGAGACCATCTTGTCCTCTGACATGTGCATGACATGTGTATGTGTGCGTGTGCATCACTCCTCTCATGGTCGAGACCCAAACACTTGGTGGACTGTGCCAGTGTCCATGGAGACCCTAGATGGATAGCAGATGAGTGTGTGTGTGTGTATGTCTGTGTGAGTTGACTCATGCATGTTATGGCTTGCCATACATTGTTGTTCCATGCCTTCGTTCATTTGTTCTGGCGTGGACGGCTATGTCCGCCAGGGGGAGTGTTGGTTTGTGTGGCTTCCACCCGTCACGACCGACACTGCTAGTTTACTGATATACCCACATTCGGGGTATATGGCAGAGGAGGGCGTGACGACACGACTGGCCTCCGGACTGCACCGAGACTTCTCCAGCACCTACGATAGCGCCGGCGAGACGCGGTCGATGCGTTTCGGTAGCCCTGTGGGCTTATCGGGAGCTAGGAGATTTTTCTTGGTGGGTTGAGACCCGCGCACCCGGTGGACTACATCGGTGCGACGAGGAGACCCAATGGCTGGTGTGGGGCTTCCGATGTTCGGAAAGCCGTTTGTGATGTCTGGACACTGATTCTGAGTTTTTCTGGCACTGTTCCTATTTTTTCGGTGGTCGAGACTCGGGTACTCGGAGAGCTGTCTGGTGCCTCGAGGAGACCACTGTTATTGTTATTGTGATGTCCGTAGTGTGTTCTCCCCGCTGACCCGTTTGGGCTCAGCGGGGGTGACGGGGCCCGGTGCGACTAGCTGCTGGCGCCCCTACTTAAGCCCGCTAGGGGCTCATTTGTAATCTCTCCTTGTTCTTTATATTCAGCGTTCCAGACTTAGCCAAATTCTAGCCGTCTCGCATCGCACTCACACACAGAGCTCATGTTCGTTTTTGCATGGGTCTGCATGCCCTAAAAATTATTTCCAATTCATGAGTCATGTGGTGTATCCATCATGTAGAGATAGCTGCCCCTGTCACCTGCGAGTCGACTCCCTCCCTTAAAGACGAAGTGGTGTCTTTGGGTATGACTCCTCAGGTGAATCTACATCACCTGGGGTATACCAGTCCTCGCGTGACTGCCAAGGGTCCCAACTCACAGTCTCTCCTGCCTCCGCACTTCCGCGATGCATCTGTGTACGCAGGAGGAACGGGAATGGACGAGCAGCACGCGTGTGTGGATGAAGTGGCGGAGCTAGCCTCCGATACGGGATAGCACACCTTGAGACACAAGGGTGTATTGCCAGAAGAGGAGAGCTGGAGCGACAAAGCGGATCACCACTCGTGGATGACCATGATGATGGGGCAAGTGAGTCGGGTGGATGACGGTGCGTGACGGCAGTAGTAGAAGAAGGAGGAGCGATGATGGGGTCGACAGGAGCGAGGATGGCGGAAGCCGAAGGCAGACACACCTCTCCTACAATAGTGTCCCCAACGGACGTCATACTCGGAGCTCGTACAAGATGCTCCCCGGGTATAGGTGTGCCAGATGCTACTGGCGGAAGGCTACTGTCGATAGCATTGATGTTGCCCTCCTCTGAGAATCGCTCACGCGCTGCCATCATCTCGCGTTATAGCATGACCATACGCTCCTACAGATGAGCATAATCTACCTCGGACATGTCGAGGTGGCCCATGTCGACCTGGTGTAGAGTAAACTCTGCATCACTGGATGCTGCACATGCAGACTGTACAACTCGTGAGTACAACGCCATGTGCATCTCTGCTGCTGAAGATGATGGAACTGGTGCTGCTGCATCCTCCTAGGGGTCAACCAAGCTCGCAATGTACTGAGACGCTGGAACATAGGATTCAACTGCAGGTGTCGCATCCACATCACAGCTCGTGTCTGTCATGCAAGGAGTGAGTGGTCACATGCCGAGAGAGAAGGAGAAGGAGGAGTCGTGAGAGTCCGTAGAGCATGTGGAAACGTCGTCCGTGCAGGTATTGCCACTCTCGGCTTCGATGTGAGAGGTAGGATCACCAACAGGTGAAACCGAGGGGGCAGAACTCAGCTCCTACTGACGAGGTGACTCCATGTGCATGTATGGATCTGCTCCAGTATCCTCGACTGCTGCCGTAATGGACACAGGTGTACAGGGCTCCGGCTTGACAATGTCTGTCAAGGCGACCAAGAAACGCAGCTGGCGCTCACGCACTGTCTCGCCAGGAAGGCTGGTCACTTCCACTCGCTCAATAATGGAGTGACGTCCAGCATCTTACTCCGTCATGTGTGTCGGTGCTCCGTCATGTGCATGGGACATAGACTCAAGGAACATGGGTGACTCTTGACGCTGAAGCTGGTGCTCAGGTAGCACATATGACACGGTGAAGCCTGCTGAGTCTGTTGTAGCACGTGTCCCAATGACACCTCTTAGAACTGCTCCTCTCAGGAATGCCTCAACCTCCAAAAGACCAACCGGCCGACTCTGCTTATGCACTATGACTGCTGTCGCACTGGTGTGAATCTTGTGTGCCAACGCCCCCAGAGATCCATGTGGGGTATCCCGATTCGCGCGGGACTCCTGTGCCACCGCCAGGCCGCTATTGGTCGGAGTCGCAAGTGGCACCGCCAAGGTACGCAGGACCTGCACTCCTCCTGATGCAACTTGCTGCTGCAGAATATCCGACTCCTACCCTAGCGTAGATGTCGACCTCAATGACATGCACATCCCAAGCACCCCAATATCCGTCGGACTGGTGAGAGTCTATTGCACACTCTCCCCCAAAAGTATGGTAGATGCATCTCGATCCGTACGAGACTCCTGTGCCACCCCTGGGCCTCAGCCGGTCGGAGCCGCTAGTGGCACCGTCCAAGGACAGCGTGCCTGCGCTCTTCCTGATGTCACCTGCTGCTGTGGAAGATCTAGATCCAACCTGGACGATGAAAGGCAACTCTCAACCATGAACGCCATGTCGGGGTCGGACTCCACGCCATGTGCTATCACTGTATCATCTGAGTCTGCCTGAGGTGACGCTCGGGCAGCACGGCCCGGCGCGAGTGCGGATCCTGTCGCTCCGGTCACATCAGGCAATGTGCGGTGACCACACTCCCCCTCGAATGGTACAACAACAGAGGTCAAGGAGGTGGACGATGTATCAAAATCGGCACGAGCACGCCGTGCGGAGCGCTGACGCCGACGTCGCTGTGTCACTCGATTGGAATGATTGCATGAAGACATGTCATCGCAAGATGACATCGTGGTCGCAACAGAGTAGAGCATTGAAAGGATGGTGTCAGCCTGGGACTCGCTGGCAGATGGAGCTGAAGGTACACCATCGGATGAGGAAGGAGGAGAGGATGGAGGAGATGTGATCGAAGAGGCGGTCGACGAACGAGTAGCAGAAGCACGCTCAGTGATGACGAGGTCACAAAGCCGCTGCACCGTCTGGTGGAGGCCGTGGATCTCAGCGAATATGCTCGCCAGAGGTCCAGCTAGGGGATCTACCAACGCCGGCAGATCCGTATGTTGTGGAGGACGCAGGCTCGGACGAGGCTATAGCCAAGGTGGATGCCAGCCGGGAGGGCGCGTCCAACAGCGACGCCAACCATGACGTCCATCACCACAGTAGTAGCAGGCGAATGCGCAGGGCGCGTGCTCAGATGTCCGTGCACTCATCTCGTGCGCTGGAGGATGGATAAGTACCGAGGGAATCCGCCGTCGATCCTACGGAGTGAACCGCGCGCACCAATCCACGGGCCCCGGGAAGACGTCGGTATAGGACGCGTCTCGAAGCGGAGATCGCCGTCGAGGACAGTCCGCTGTCGGCTGAGAAAGCGAAACTACAAGCTCTAGCGCAGCCACCGCACTATGTAGTCTTCGACACTCCACCACCATATGCTGCTATTGCAGCTATGGAAGCTGCTACTCATGCAGCGGTGGTAGTTGGAAGATAGTCCATTTTTCCTTTTGCTGTTTTTTTTTTCTTCTTGCCCTCTGCCACCCCCTCATTTTTTTTTCTCCGTTTCCCTCACCCGCCACCTCTTTATTCTCTATCTTCCCCTCTTTTTTTTGTCCCTTCTCCTTTTCTTTTTTTTTCTTCTCTTTTTGCTCACCCCAGGTTTGACGGTCACCCGGTTCTAGATTGCCCCCTAGAAAGGGGGCAGGTCAGGATTTTGGGGGGAAATAAAAAAAACGAGGGGGCGATGTCAGGTTGCCCCCCCCCTCTTGGCTCCTCGCTCGCTCGCAAAAAAAAAGGCGAGCGAGCAAGTGAGCAAGCGAGCGAGTGAGTGAGGAGGCGAGGGGGGGAGGGGGTCCGCCCCTCCCTCCGTCCGTCGGCCGACGGAGCTGACGGGTCCCTCCGAGGGGCCCCTCGAAGGGGCTCGACGGGGTCCTCCGAGGGCCCCCTCGAAAGGAGGGAAGGGGGCGAAAGGGGCCGACGGGCCCCCTCCTCGGAGAGGCCTCCGGATGGGATCGAGGGGGCCCCTCCGAGGGGGCGGGGGCCCTCACAGGAGGGCTGCAAGGCCCTCCTACAGCTGCAGCTGCAGCGGCGGGTGCAGCTGTTGCGGCTGTTGCTACTACTACTACTTTCGCCGCCGCTGCTGCTGCTACTCTGCGCAGCAGCAGCAGCTGTTGCTGCTCGATGCTGCCGCCGCTGCTGCTGCTGCTTCTGCTGCTTCGGCTGCTGCTGCTGCTGCTAAACTGCGCAGCTGCTGCGGCTGCTGCTTGCTGCTGCCGCGGTGTCGCTTGCTGCTGCCGCCGCTACTTCTTGCTGCTACACACTGCTGCTGATGCCGCCGCCGTTGTAGTGGCTGCTGCTGCTGCTGTTGCTATGTGCTGCTGCGAGTGACACCGTTGCTGCACCGGCTGATGCGCTACTGCAGCTGCTCTTGCTGTTGCTGCTTTGCCGCAACTACACTGGCTGCTGTTGCCGCCGCCGCTGCTGTAGTGGCTGCTGCTGCTTTTGCTGTTGACGCCGCAGTCGCTAGTGCTGTTGTGTGCGGCTCACTGCCCCTGTGGCGTTCACGTGCAGTCGCTTTGCAATCCCTCACGCTGCTGCCGGCGTGGCGCCACGTGGCGCGTTCTCTTCGTGTTCCGCCCACTGCTGCTGCTTCTGTTGCTCACACGCCCCCATGTGCTCTGATACCAAATTGGAAATGAATTAGGGCATGCAAGCCCATGCAAAAACGAACATGAGCTCTGTGTGTGAGTGGGATGCAAGACGGCAAGAATTTGGCTAAGTCTGGAACGCTGAATGTAAAGAACAAGGTGAGAGTACAAATGAGCCCCTAGCGGGCTTAAGAAGGGGTGCCGGCACCTAGCCGCATCGGGCCCCGTCACCCCCGCTGAGCCCAAACAAGTCAGCGGGGAGAACACACTGCGTACACCATGATAACAATAACGGTGGTCTTCTCGAGGCACCGGAACAACTCTCCGAGTACCCGGGTATCGACCACCGAGAAAATAGGAACAGTGCCTGAAAATCTCAGAATCAATGTCCAGACATCACACACGGCTTTCCGAACATCGGAAGCACTAGTATAGCCACCGGGTCTCCTCGTCGCACCGGTATAGTCCACCGGGTGCGCGGGTCTCAACCCACCGAGAAAACTCTCCTAGCTCCCGACAAGCCCACAGGGCTACTGGAACGCATTGACCGCGTCTCGCCGGCGCTGTTGTACATGCTGGAGAAGTCTCGGGACACTCCGAACGCCTGTCGTGTCGTCACGCTCTCCTCCATCATATACCCCCAACGTGGGTATATGGATAATCAGCGTCGGACGTGACGGGTGGAAGCCACACAAATCAACAATCTTGACTAAGGCTCTCCGGTGCAAGACTCTGACACAACATGGGGCGCACAGTGGTGGTGACACCATCATGTTGCAGGGCGGTGGCCACAGCACCAACGTTGTTCTCACAACAAGCCTTACTTTAGTGATAATGCTACATGCCAAAATGGGGGATACATTTGTAGACATGCATGTTTGTGATGTGACTGGTTTCTACACACTTGCATGTTTTCAGCGTAGTGTACCGGGTTGCTGATCCCACGGGACCACACGTATGGTTTACACCGGCATGTGAGAAACCGCCTGGAGCTCGCTCGCTCCAGGGCCAGGTTCGATCCCGGGGTGGCTTCCGGGCCCCACATCGAGTGGTTCGCGTGGGTGGCCCGGTCAACCAGCTCTTAGCACTTCAGTCACTTGTTACTAACCAACTTGTTGCGAGTTCTCACTCTTTTCAACGTGAGCTTGCCGCCGATCCGTGGGTCATGTAACGCACATCACAGGAAGCGGTACCAGACAGTGTACCGCAGGCATTAGTCCATTAGTCCATACGTGCTGAAGAAAACGCACAGACCACCCCTCTGGCATGGGACGGGTTGGTCCGTGTGTTCATGTTGGCGCCCAACCCTGTTTGGCTGACGCACTTAAATGTCGCTCAAAAAGGATAATGGACATAGAAGAGACGATGGATATGAGGGGTAGGTGGAATGTGATGCGATCTTCGCTCTGCCGATATTCCGACAATCTTTTTTTTTCCGTAACTGAAACATGTACATTTCTCTTTTCTTATAATATAGACAACGAAGAACCGGGCATCAAGTTTCGTCGTCTCACGATTTGTTTATATCTCAGGAATGAGAAATGGAGTCTGAAATGGAGTCTCTAAAAACTATTTCCGCATGAGAAATGGAGTCTTAAATGTGCATTTCACGAATGAGAAATAAGGTCTGAAATGGAGTCTAAAGAGACCATTTCCGACGAACAGTTATTAAAACCACAACCTATCAAGAGCTGGAGAGAATTATCTCCCAGTTGTAAGAGCACACGTGAGAGAAACCTGAATTTTGAAAATAATCCAGTCCCGTAATTGAACAACTTGTGAGTGCAAGTGCTGCTTTAACGGCACGGAAAGGAGGGAGGGAGGGCTAGGGGGCGGTCCTCGATTTTTTTCTCTCAGCATTTGTAGGGCAGACAGCCGTCCATCATAGTGGGCACCCTCGCCCGTTTACAGATGCATCACAAGTGCACTAGTCACGCCCCCCCCCCCCCCCCCCCCCCCCCCCCCCCC
>SZWC01001436.1:8781-21805 GCA_023375785.1 Penium margaritaceum | reverse complement strand
CCACAGGTCATGTGATGAGTGGCACAGGAATCGATGATCCAAGTGCCACCAGAATCACGACTGGAGGACGTCACTCTACAACAGGCAATGGAACACTCGGCCCCAGACGGACGCTGGGCAGTAGGTGGGGAGGAACGACGAAGGGCAGAAAGGTGATATTCATGAATCCAATCGGTACAATTAGGCTCATCGTCATTGCATGCTGACTGTGTCTTCCCACACGAGTCATCCCGAGCCACAAGAACAGACGGACAGACAGTCTGTGAACCACCCAGCTATGACAACATACTCGCACCTCCCTAAAGTGAAGCGCCAGAAGGTGTCGAAGCTCGGCAATGGTGCGGTCACGTGGGTCCGGGTTGCCGCTGCTCGCCAATGGTGAAGTGGGAACTGCTGCAGTCGTGGTCGCAACACCCTCGGAGGATGTGCTACTCGACGTAGACCGTAGTGCGTGCATAGCCTGAAGGCCGTGAGTAATCAGTGCCCAATCGAGCGGCTGCAGGCAACATGTGTAGTGATGAGCGCCTCCACAGTTGTAGTAGTGAGCAAAGCGTCCACTGCTACTACCTGATGACGGCTGCTACTGTGACTGCTGCTGGCCCGAGCCGCGCCTTTATCGCCCCTTCTTCCCCTGTGCTACTAGCGCGACAACGTGTGTTTGATTCGTAGTAATCAGGGTGGAAGAGGAAGAGGAGGACCTCATAGAGGATGGAGAAGGAGAATGTAGGAGGGGCTTCGGTGGTGATGTGACAATTACTGGAGCAAGGGGAGTCTCCTGAAGAGCCATGGCTACCTCACGGGCGGAAGTGACCTGGAGGAAGAGCAAGTGTGTCCAGGGAAGAAGCTACATTGAGGCGAAAAAAGGCTCGATCACGGCATCGATGTACCTCGTGAAGATACATGTGTGCTCAAGGTGAACTCCGAGCATGATCGTGCGGAGCGCCCACAGCTGTGTACCTCTTGAGGTCCCAAGTCGTATGTAGATGTGCACGGCGCGTCCCAAGTAGTCGGTTGCAGGCTCGGCAGGCCCCTGACAAAGGGAGTGAAAGGCATGAATGTGAGTGGCACGGTGGCGTGCATCTCTATACCAAGGAGGGATAATGCCAGGTCCTAGCCCCCATATGGATCAGCGCCGGTGCCTGTGCCGGCCTCGCTAAGGAATGAGCGGAAGTCGACGACGGTCTCGCGCGGCATGGCATAAAGAAGTCCGCGCATTGCCCTAGCTGCTGTCAGCACCTGTGCTCAGTCCGAGGTCTGATACGAACTGTGGTAGTGGTGCCACACTCCTTCTGAAGTGGCCCATACCTGGAAAAGGATCTCCCAACAGTCAAAACCGTCCTCGCTCACGTACCGGGAGGCAGTGTCTCGAAGTCCTTGGGTTTTCATTCCGTAGGGAGAGCAACCACAGGCTAAGAAGGACGAGAGATGGGGAAGACACGGGGAAGACACCGGGAAGAGGGAAGTCACTGGGGTGGAGGTCAGGTGACGCTCGAATCTCGGGAAAACAAGATGTGTGTGAGGGTCGAGAGCTCGTCTGGAGCTGGCGGGGACGCTCCTAAAACACACCAATCTCATGCTCGGGGGGGTCGTCCTCCATGCCTGGCATATTTGGATCCTCATCCCAAGGATCAAGAGGTGTCGGGTGGCATCCAGCTCCTTTCTCTGGTGTTGGAGCTGAGTGCTGTGTAGAGGGTGCGACACAGGCAACTCCCTCAAAGGTCTGCCGTGGGGCCATGGATTGACCCCCAAGAAGCTCAGTGAGTGTACGGATGGCGTCAGTCTGCTCCCGCTGTAGGCAACACATCTCGTCCTGCTGACTTTGTAGGTCTTCAATAGCCTGTGAGCGTGGGCTCATGACCCCTGAGCAGGAAGAAGAGGGATCTAGTATCCTATTTCCCTTATCACCGGACGGAGCCATGCCACCGCTCATTACGGGCCGAGATGTCAACTTGGTTGGATTGTAAAAAAGCCAGCGTCTCTCGCGGAGTTGAATTGCTGGCAACTTTTGACTCTCAGACCAAAAAATTGACTAAGTGTTGACGTCAGCAAGTGGTTGCTCACATCAGCATGACCTGATGACGCCAGCAAGAAAAGTACTGACATCAGATCCCCTCCTTACCCCCATCTTTATTTTTTGACAACCTACACGGTTGTTACCTTCCTGCGCAGCAGCTTGGCTGCTCCGCAATAGTTGCACGGAAGCTAAGTGGAAGCTCCGCAGCAGCTTCCACTTGGCTGCTGCTACTGCTACGCCCGCACCTACAACAACAGCCACACAACTACTTGTGCAACTGTGGTATCAGCTACGTACTACTGCTCTGCTGTGCTTTGCTGCTGTAGCTGCTACGCGTAGCGGCTGTTGCACGCTGCTGCCGTCGCGCGCTGCTGCTCCCCTGTTGCTCTGCTACGTTGTTGCTGCTACTACGCTGCTGCTTCTGCTGCGCTGCTGCTGCTGCTGTATGCTGCTGCTGCTGCTACTCAATGTTGCTACTGGTGCACGATTTTGCTGCCCGCCGGCGTCACTGCTGCTGCGTAACGTGCTGCGTGCTGCTCCTACTACGTGCTGCTGCTGCTGCTACTTCCAGCCACCGCCTACAGCGGCTGTGGCCTGCTGCCGCTACTGGTGGTGCCAATGCCAGCAGCGGCTTCTGGCTGCCGCCTGATGCACGTGTCACCTGCTGTTGCTTTCGGCTGCTGCTGATGCACTCTCACGTGGGTGATGTCGCCGGCAGTCGGGTGTCATCGACAGGTCCCTGAGGATCGGCAACAATGGTGACGCTCACTGCTGTTGCTGTGCTGCCTCTATGCTGTGCAGCTTGGCAAGAAGTGTCTCACCGCTCTGATACCATGAGAAGTTACGTGGATGCTTCCTAGTGACACAGTCACCGAGTAGGCGTCAGTGCCTGGTCAGATGGTGAGGACAGTCACAGGTTGTGCACACAACGGCAAGGGTCTGGCTAGGAGACACAAGGCAAAGTTTCAGAATGCTTCAATAGTATTTGCAACGAGAGATGACAAATGACATGGCATAAGTACCTGCCGCAACGCACTGCGGGTGTCACACGCGGACAAGCAAGATTTGTCCTAAAACTGGTCCAAAACCAGTGTTTTGGCCGTAACTATGCGCACACATGTCAGAACGCTACAGTGTTTAAACCTAGACATGTAGAATCACAAGCCAGACGCTACAACTGGTCACATGCATGCATCCAGTATCAAACAGTGGGCACACAATGAAAAAACATGCAAATCGGGCCTATGACCAGTCCTTCGATAAACTCCTGCGTGCTGCAGAAAAACTGCAGGAGTTCCCGGGCAGCATCCAGGGCTTTCGAACGGTCGTCGGTCAGCTCCAAGCTTGTAGTCCACCACTAGATGATGCACCGGTACCACCAAGATCCGTATCAGGGATCTGCACGAGTATGGATACGGCCGAGTGGTCACAGTAAACTGTACAGGTCGACAAAAACGTCACAAATCACGATGGTGATTACACAGAATTCACTACATGAGACATGCATGCATCAGTTTGTGGCCTCTGGCTTGTACTCTTACAGTTTCGTGCTGTTTGGTGGGGGTGGACCGCTAGAATGGGTTAGCCCTGGTTTGCTCCTCTAGGCACAATGCTGCCGGACTTTGGCCGGTAGCATAATCAGGCATATGGTTGAGGTGGTGTGGTTCGATCCACGCCGTGAGCAAAATCCACGTTTGAAGATGAGCTCGAAGCTCACCCAACCGTAAGGGAGCTCTCCAACGTAACCTGCTCTCCCATTCTTTCTCTGCTAACTCTTTCGCGTAAAATCTATCACTTTGCCCAAATCCATGGCATCCTCCCTTTTGTGATTGAGGCTATTCTTTCTTGCATGTTTAGCTTTTCTCCCTCACCTCCTTTGTCCATCCACAACGATTGGTTCAGTTTGTTCACTTGGTCAGTTTGTTCTAAAATCTGCCTCAAACCCATTACTTGGTCGTAACTCACTGGACTGTCTGTTTTGCACGTGTATGGACATGCGTAACATCGGGACATAGGGGAGTGCTGTGATGTGAGTTGTTTCTCTCTGTTTTTACAGCTTACTGTGACCACTCGGCCGTGTCCATGCTCGTGCAGATCCATGATGCAGGCCCAGCTGGCGCCGGAGCACCGACGGTTTGTGGGTCCATCCACTAGCAGCTGCCAGACGGCTGCCACGACGTCCCGGATGCTTGCTGGGGTGCTCTGCACCTTTTCTGTAGACGCTAGAGTTTTCTCGCTGGACTAGCTCTCGAGCCCGATTTGCATGTTTTGCATTGTCTGTCCACCGATCAGTGTCGGACTTGTGCGTATGACTGGTCGTAGCGTCCGGCTCAAGATTTTGCATCTTTAGGTTCAGACGGTGTTGCGTTTGAATGCCTGTGCGTAGAGGTACGGCCAAAATAGTGGTTTTGAGTCGGTTTTAAGACAAATTGACACTGCCGCGTGTATCACCCGCTCTGTGCTGTGGCAGGTATTTATGCTGTGTGCTTGTCAGTTGTCATTCCTCTCTGCATTACAAAGCTGTTGGAGCTTATGAGACTTTGCGCGTCTCCCTAGCCTGGTCCTTGTTGTTTCTTGCACCTGCTTGCTTGCTAGTGCGCTAGCTGACTGTGTAGTGTCGCCACGTCCGCATCAGCAAGGTCCGGAAGCTTCCTAGCAATTTCTCACAATGTAAGAGGAGCGAGACCCCTCTCGCTGAGTTGCGCCGTAGAGACGCAGCACCGGCAACAGCAATGAGAGTCACCACCGCCGCCACATCCTGGGACCCATCGCAGCCGACGTCACCACAAAATCGCCACCACCGTAGCAAGAGGAGGTTCGGCAGTGATGAGATCCAGCAGCCACGCTAGTGAGCAACAGCAGCACCGGCTCAGAGAAGCAGTCATGTTTGGCTGTTGGCCGGTACACAAAGAAAGGGAGTAGCAGCTCACAAGAGCAGCTTGCGATTGCGGTTGCGAGCAGTGGCAGCGCGCAGCGACGGCATCGGCAACCACGAGGAGCAATAGCAATGCAGCAGCAGTAGAAGCATCGCAACATCAGCATTGAAGCTGTTGCAGCGGCAGCAGCAACAGCGGCAGGAGCAGTATTGCAACAACAACAGCGGCTAGAACAGCGTAGGAGCAGTTGCGGTGGAAGGAGCAGCAGCAGACCCGCCACAGCAGCAGCGGCGAGATTACGCGGCACTGCTGCTACACAGCAGTGCTGCGCAACTGTGCAGAAACTACGCAGCATTGCGCAGGCCTGCGTGGCATTATGCAAGCCTGTGTAGCCCATGTATAGCCGTGAGAGGGGGGCAACGACGTCAACCCCACCGGTCACGCAGAGTTCGCGTGACCTCCGAAAAAAATCGCTTGCGCTTTTTTTTCGCTAGCGTAAAAGACGCTGACGTCATCACCGATTATGCTGACGTCAGCAATTTCGGGGTCAAATCGTCAGGTTTCCTTGACGTTTTAACTCCTCGAGAAACGCTGTCAGTTTTTTGTTCAGAGCATTTTTGACCTTTTGCCCCATATTGAGCATTGTGATGGCACCGGTCCTTGACAAAGGCAAAGGGCTAGTTGACTCCTCCTCTTCCTTCTCTTCGGGCGTTATGAGTTTGCGGTCGCAATCCCTTGCGATCGAGGAGCTTTGTCGGTTGCAGGACGAGATGCGCCGGTAGCAGCAGTGACAGGCCGACGCGTTGCAGGAGATCACGGAGTTACTGCGGGGTCGTTTGGGGGCCTCACAGCAGCCACCTGGAGGATCTACTGGAGCTGCACCATCTGCTCAGCAGTCTACACCCTACACAGCACTGCGGCCTCGGCACCACACATCACACGTTGACATATGGGACGAGGAGGAGATTGAGGATGATTCACGCAAGCACGAGCTTTGTGTGCTTAAGGAGCGCATCCGTGAGTCACGCCTGGGTTCGCAGGCTCTCACTCCGCAACCTTCTCGCCATAAGGATCAGCCATGTCGTTTAACAGTGTTCACTTTTGGTGGCGTTCCCCTCACTGGTGGGCTCCCCATACCCCGTCCACCGTCTCCCGAGCTTGAGGTCGCCCTCTCCATGGAGCAGCGACCAAAGGACTTTGAGACACCTCCACCCCGTTACGACAGTGACGAGGGCTTCAATTACTGGGAGACCTTACTTCACGTGTGGGCCGATTCCGAGGTTGTCTGGCCCTTCTACCACAGCCAGTACCAGACCCGTGACGCTCACCAGGTCCAGACAGCAGTGAAAGCAATGTGCGGTCTCCTCTACGCCATGCCGCAGGAGACTGTGGTCGACTTCTGACCCGTCCTCGGTGAGACCAGGACCGGGACTAGAGGAGATGCGCGTCAGGGCTGGGAGCTAGCCTTGACACTTCTCGCTGCGGCGACCCTTGCCACGAGGGCGGCCTGACTACGTGAGTTTCACTCCCTCCGTCAGGGTCCTGCTGAGCTTGCAGCTGACTATTGGAGGCACGCAATGCGCCTTTACACGTGCCTTGGGACCGGTGGCGGGACGCACTTGTGGGCACTCGACACCATCATGATGGGGGCGCATTTGGACCACGTGAAGCTCTTTATGGGCTTCAACCGTGTGGCTCTCTCTGAGTTGTTGGGATCACTACAGCTGATTCCTTCAGCCCATTGCTACTTCATCCAGGCCACATCGGCCCATGAGGCGGCCATCGCCCATCACCAGAGTCCACTTGTTGCAGCAGTGACTACGACCCCTCCTACGCCTCTATCCCTGCTCACCAATCCCACCTCCATCGCTTCCTCCTCCTCCTCCTCTACCCCAAGCGGCCACACTCAAGGCATTGCAGCGGCCGCACAAGGGAAGAAGGGGAAGAAATGATGCATGAAGGGATAGCAACAGCAGCACCAACAGCCGGTGAGTAGTGGCAGTGGACATTCTGTCCATTGCTATAACTGTGGAGGAGCTCACCGCTACACAGAGTGTGAGCAGCCCCTTGACTAGACTTGGATCATGCGCGGCCTTCAGGCAGCGCACACGCAGCAGATTTTCTCGAGTGACACACGGACTGGACGCGCCGCGACCACGACTACAGAAGACGCATCCGTTTCACCAGGCAACCACAGTGATGTGGACACTCGGGATCGCACGATCGCAAAGCTTTGTCAGCTGCTGGCGCTTCGTACTCAGGGAGGTGCGAGTGTGCTGTCATAGCCGAGTGGTCCCAAAACAGCTTGTGCTACTTTGTCTGTTGCCGGTGATGATGCTTATGGTGGAGCTATGTTGGCTTGTGATGAGGATGGACCTGACAATATCGACTGGCTTGACGAGACACAAATCCGTGGTCTTCGTCATTGTCCTAAGTCCTCTGCTGAGCTTCCTGCAGAGCCAGAGTGTTATGTGGCATGTTGCTTAGTGTTGATGACGGGTCAAGAGCTGGGTGGCACCTGGATTATTGACTCTGGTGCCACCCATCACATGACATGTCGTTGTAGTGACTTCGTTGTGCTCGATCCTGTTGCATCTGTTTAGTCTGTTCGCACAGGGTCTGGTCAGTCGTTGCCTGTGCAGGGTGTTGGGGTTGTGCGGTTTGATGGTCCGTCTGGCCCCTTGTACATTTCTGATGTGCTCTTTGTCCCTACTCTTGAGCTTAGCCTGCTCTCTGTTCGTGCATGCACCAGGATGGGTCTCACTGTTGAGCACTCTGCTGACTCTGCCACAGTGTCTACTCTTGACACACGCACCATTGTGCTTCGTGCCTCTCTTGTTGATGACCTATATCGTGTGTCTCGTTGCATTCCCTCTGTTTCTTCTCCCCTTGAGCACCAGCGCTTGTTACATTGTCGCCTCTGCCATATGAGCTCGGATACTGCGTCCAAGCTCACTGGAACTCAGCCAGCCCTCGGTCTTGACACAACTTCTTTTGAGAAGCCGCCCAAGACCAAATTTCTTTTTTGCGTCCAGAGAAAGATGCATCGATGCTCTTACCCTGACTCCTCCTCTTGGGCACTGCGCCCACTAGAGTTGGTCCACTCGGACCTTCTCGGTCCTCTCCCAGTCGAGTCTCTCTCTGATCGGGGTCGATATGTTCTCACCCTGACCAGTGACTTCACCCGGATGCGGTGGGCTTACAGCCACCGCCACAAGAGCGATGCCGCACTTGCGGTCTGCCTGTGGCTTGTGATGGCTGAGCGTCATTCTTGTCACACCCTGCACACATTCCGCCCGGATCGTAGAGGCGAGTTCTTAGGTGAGATGGATGCCTACTTTGCCGAGCACGGTATCTTTCACCAGCTTTTCGCCCCTGCTACACCACAGCAGAACAGTGTGTCTGAGCGTTGGAACCGCACCATGGAGGATGCGGTTCGCGCTATGCGGTCTGAGTGCGTTCTACCAGAGTCCTTTGCCTTTGAGGGCTTCTCCTACATGACGTGGGTCTGGAGCCGCTTGCCGCATGGTCCACTTCCAGACCATGTCACGCCGTACCAGTTGTGGTTCGGCCATCGTGGTGATCTCCATCTCCCTCGCGTTTGGAGGTCCCTCACCTATGTCTCGTACACCAAGGACCTACTTGGGTCCAAGGTCTCACCTCGGGGATGCATGTGTACCTTCCTTGGCATCTCCCCTTGGTCGAAGGCCTGGCGGTTTTGGGACCCTGCTTGCCATCGCATTGTCAAGTCTCAAGGTGTTCTCTTCTTTGAGGCTCTCACCTACCGCAACTTGTCCAGCATTCTGTCGCTGGCCGCTGACCGCGTTCCTACTTGTGTGGCCTCTCGGCGGATGAGGGAGTCTAGTCCTGCGGATGGGTCTATCCGGGCCTCCTCACCTGTGGTCCGGTCTCCAGCTGCTGACAATCCGACCATCGTGGTTGTGGGTCTAGTAGCCTCGTCAGTCCCCTCTGGCATGCCTGATCCCGTGTTGGTGTCTGACCCCTCTAGTACACCTGATCCCGTGCCGGTTTCGGTCTCTTCAGACAAACCTGATCCCGTGCTTGTGTCAGACCCCTCCGGCACAGCTGATCCCGTGCCGGTGTCAGACCCCTCTGGCACACCCGATCTCATGCCAGTGTCAGTCTCATCTGGCACACCTGATCCCGTACGAGCGTTAGTACCTTCTGGCACACCAGATCTCGTGCCAGTGTTAGTCCCCTTTGACACACCCACTCCCGTGCATGCACCCATGTCCCCTACAAATCTAGCTTAGTTGCCTTCCGCGCAGCCTGAGGTGAGCGTCACAACATCGGGCTTCTCCCGTGAGCCCGGTAGTCATCTTCGACCATTGGCCCGTAGGGCTCAGCGAACTACTGACTCTGCGCCCAAGCGCCCGACTTGAAGTCTTCAAAGTGGCGAGCCTGGCACAAAGGCCCTTGGCTTGAGTGTCTACGAAGACTACACTCAGGTGCATTGAGCATGTCTTGTCAGCTACGAGTTGGACTCCCGAGAGTTCTTGGTTGCATGCGATGCCGCAACCGACCTTGTCGTGGTCAGACCGAGTCCGGAGGCGTATGTCTTAGCTACCCGGAGCACTCCCTCGATGACGCATGATTTAGGCACGTTGAAGGAGGCACTCTCAGCTCACGATGCAGAGTTATGGCATGCTGGTTGTGAGGATGAGCTGAGAGCCATCCGTGAGCACGATGTCTATGAGCTTGTTGACCTCCCGCCTGTGCGGAAGGCTGTACAGGCCAAGTGGGTCTTTCGCAAGAAGGTGAAGCGTGATTGCACACTGGATTGCTACAAGGCTCGCTTGACGGCCAAGGGATTTTCGCAGGTTGAGGGAGTAGATTTCATTGACACCCGTTGGCCGCATGACCACCGCTCGCGCTTTGTTCGGGGTTGTTGCTCACCAGGACTGGGAGTACACTAGATGGATGTGAACAACGCGTTCCTTTATGGCACCTTAGAGGAGGAGATCTACATGGTCTAGCCACCTGGAATTGAGGTTGGTGACAAGGTCGGGCGCTTGCGTAAGGCCTTGTACGGCCTGAAATAGTCACCCAGGTGCTGGAACTTCGAGATCACCAGCACACTAACACGTGCCGATTACGTGCAGAGTGACGCTGGCAAGTCCCTCTTTCTCAGACAGATAGCTGAGAGCTTCACAGCTATCCTAGTCTACGTGGACGACCTCCTGATTGCGTCTCCTTCTATGGAGGCCGTGAAGGAGGACAAGACAGTTCTCCAGGCTACCTGTAGGATGAAGGACCTTGGCCCTGCAGCTGTGTTTCTCGGGATGGAGATCGTGCATGATTGTCAGCAACAGACACTCTTGTTCCATCAGGCACGTTATGCCCCCATTGTGGGGGAGCGGTTTGCTGACCTCCTGGATGTTGTTCCTACAGCCTCCACCCCCATCACACCTGGCGGGTAGGATGCCCTCAAGGTGGATGATCCTACAGACCTGGGGAAGACATCGGATGTGACCTTGTTCTTGCGCCTGCTTGGCTCTTTGATGTACTTGGCCACTACCACACGACCAAACATTGCCTTCGCTGTCAACCTCCGTGCACAGTTTTCAAAGTGTCATCGGGCGAGAGCCCTTGATGCGGTTGTGCGAGTGGTGCGGTACGTGGTGTCCACATAGTACCTCGGACTCTGCTTTCGATGCCAGTGTTCGGTGGTAGTCGACGGCTACACAGACAGTGACTAGGCGTGGAGTCCTGATGGGCGCAGTCGGACAAGGTACGTGTTCCTACTTGGTGGAACCGCTGCGTCATGGTGCAGTGCCAAGCAGTGTTGTATCGCACGTAGCTCATCAGAGGCTGTGAATGTTGCTCTGGGGGCAGGGGCTGCTGAGGCGGTATGGCTGCAGGGTCTATTTCGTGAGGTGCGTCAGTCTGTGCCTTGCATCGTTTTGTGCAGTGACAACCAGAGTGATCTTGCCATTGTAGAGAACTCTGGTTTATTTCATGCACGCACAAAGCACATTGCTGTTCAGCATCACTTTGTGTGTGATCTTGTGGAGTGACAGGTGATCTCCGTCATTTGGCTCGACACGGACATGCAGCGGGCTGACTTCTTGACCAACGCACTTGCGCGCGGAAAGTTCATGGTGGCCATTCGTTCTGTCCGGCTACGTCCCTTGCCTGAGAGTGGCTGAGAGTGGGGTGTGTGAGCATGGACTGTTGAGCATCTTGTTGTGCACTTATGTCAGTTCTGCACATGTATGGACATGCGTACTATCGATCATGGGGGAGTGTTGTGAAGTGAGTTATTTCTGTCTGTTTGTATAGCTTACTGTGACCAAAAGCGCGTGTCCATGCTCGTGCAGATCCTTGATGCGGGCCCAGCTAGCGCCGGAGCACCAACGGCTGGTGGGTCCATCCACTAGCAGCTCCAATACGACTGCCACGACGTCCCGGATGCTTGCTCGGGTGCTCTGCAGCTTATCTGCAGACGCAAGAATTTTCTCGGTGGACTGGCTCTCGAGCCCGATTTGCATGTTTTGCATTGTCTGTCCACAGATCCATGCCGGACTTGTGCGTGTGACAAGTCGTAGTGTCCGGCTTGAGATTCTACATCTCTAGGTGAGAAGATTCTAGGAAGCTTCCTAGCACGCTTGCAACTGACTGGGCATCAACGCTCAGTCAGCTCGCGGCGTCAACAAAGGTCGGACGCAAAACGGCAAGGGTTTGGCTAGACGACATGACTCAATGTGAAATGTGCTTCCATTAATTAACACATGCAGAGAGAGATAACAAATGACAAGTCCACATTATCAATACCTGCCGCGGCGCACGACAGGTGTCACACGCGGCAGTGCAAGGTCTGTCCTAAAACCGGCCCAAAAACACTGTTTTGGCCGTAACCATGTACAGACAAATCAGAACGCTACGCCGTCTGAACCTAGAGATGCACAATCTCAAGCCGGACGCTACAACTGGTCACACGCATAAGTCCTGCACCAATCGGTCGACAGAAAATACAAAACATGCAAATCGGGCTCAAGAGCCAGTCCACCGAGAAAACTCCAGCGTCTGCAGAAAAACCGCAAAGCACCCCGGCAAGCACCTAGGGCGTCATGGTAGCTCTCTGGCAGCTGCTGGTGGATGGAGCCACCACTCGTCGGTGCTCCGGTGCCAGCTGTGTCTGCATCAAGGATAGGCTACAGAAAAATTGCAAGAGGTCCAAGACAGCATCCGCGGCATTGGGGCAGTCATCGACCACCTCCGAGTGGGTGGTCCACCACCTGCCGACGCACCAGTGTCTCCGGGGTCCCCATCGAGGACCATGTCGTCGTGCTCTCCTTTACCGCTGCTCTCCTTGCCGTCGCTCGTGACGAGTGGAAGCCACACACACCAACACTAGGTTCAGATGGTGTTGCATTTGGTTCCCTGTGTGCAGAGTTGCGGCCAAAACAGTAGTTTTGAGCCGGTTTTAGGACAAGCTTATAGTGCTGCGTGCGTCACCCGCTATGTGCCGCGGCAGGTATTTATGCTGTGTGCATGTTAGTTGTCATTCCTCTCTGCATTACTAAGCTATTGGAGCTTATGAGACTTTGCGCGTCTCCCTAGTCTGATCCTTGCTGTTTCTTACACCTGCTTGCGTGCTAGTGCGCTAGCTCAAAGGACAGTGTCGCCACGTTAGCACCAGCAAGGTTAGGAAGCTTCCTAGCAATTTCTCATGGACAATCATCGAATGCAGAACTGTCTAAACATGCTGATGCATAGTCTCAACCCGGATGCAAAGACTTGCACATGTGCATGGGTCTCACATCGACCTGTGGAAACATAAAGCGAACACATGGAATTCGGGCGCAAGGTCAATCCACGAAGAAAACTCTAGAGGCAATAGAAAAATTGCACAAGTTCCCTGCAAGCATCTCAGATGCCGTGTCACGAGTCCGTTAGTTGCAAGCGAGTGAAGATGACGGCGTTCATCTGGCTCTGCATGACGGATGTGCATGAGCATGGATATTGCCGAGTGGTGACAAGACGCTACACAACTAGATGCGACGGCTGACATAACAACATTGTGGCCTCGAACAAGGAATTTGCGCAGGAAATAAGGGACTGACATCATGGAGGATTGCAAGGCTCATTTGTGAAGTTAGAAAACCTTAGT
>SZWC01001435.1:237022-254144 GCA_023375785.1 Penium margaritaceum | reverse complement strand
GTGTGTGTGTGTGTGTGTGTGTGTGTGTGTGTGTATGTGTGTGTGTGTGTGTGTGTGTGTGTGTGTGTGTGTGTGTGTGTGTGTGTGTGTGTGTGTGTGTGTGTGTTTGTATGTGTGTATGTATTGGTTTTCTAACAGCACTAATGAAGGCCCTCGTGGCCAAAACCGGCATGCCAGAAATGATTTTTTCTTCATCCCGTGCTTGTTCATTTTCTACTTAAGTGCAATCTCTTTGTAGCTTTGAGATGCCTCTTACACTTTCATCGGAAACTTGTAGTCTACAATGGGTTCTTTTAATTATGACGTACTGCTCTTGGATTTCAACGAATGGAAACTTGCGAAGTATAAAATCCACGAGTAAGACGAGATTTTGTAGGTTTGAATGATTCTGGTACTCCTTAATGGTCAAATTTTCATGAATTGGTACCTTGATTTCAACCCTGTATATGGAGAACAACACCATTGAAGTTTGAAATCCATTAGCCTTTCGGATAAAATCCAAGTTCAATTATTTATATGGTATGTATAGTTCAGTGAACAAATAAATATATCACATTCAATCAGTCTAGAAAATAATTAGTACCAAAATCCAAGAGCAGTAAGGTACATGGCAAAGTCCAATGGGGCCAAAGAAGTTGGATTCGAAGGACTTAAGGCGATACGGGGCTTTCTTTCATTGTCTAGTTGTGACAATGGAGTTGATAGGCCATTTGACATGTAGTAATACATATGGGGATATGTTGATGGTTGTGTTTTGCCCCCTGGTTTTAATCTAGGACGGAACTGCCATGTTTCCCTCACCACGTAGAATGACATCAACCAGCCTTCCCTTTTTAAAATTCAACCCATAACCGACACATAGGAACAAAGGAGACCATTACCCTATTTGAGACTATAATCATCACAATGCAATCCTCTTATAAAAACAACAATCCTCGTCTATGAAATGGATAAAAAACAGTCGACACACCAAAGTCTTTGACACTGATGGCGGCAAACTTCATTGGTGAGGTATACAACATGCTTTCGCTAGATAAGCAAGAAAGAACATCTTAGGTTCGGGGTGCGGCTTGCTACATCATGTAGGTGGTACCTAGGACCACCCAGTTTCATCAATGTCTAAACAGGTTATGAGGTTTTGGGCATGGGCAAGTGCGTAATTACCTTCGTGATCCATTGTAATACGACGTCCATTGTTCTGACCCCCGTTGTTCCTCTTCACAAAGTTTAAATGATTTGGACTACTTTCCAGCAGCAACTGTTTGTTTGCGTCCCTGAAGATGCTAGAATCCCCTATTTGATAGGGCCAATATTATTCAACCCCCTGACTTCTATAGTGTTTGTCGAAGCAACGTCTCACAACATGGCGCAACACGCGTCGCTCGACTTGAGCGCACAAGAACCGAAGTATGCCTCGTTCAATTTTCTGCAATCAACTATATGCGCGCCAAAATAACTACACTTTTTCTCAAAGAACACTTATTCTTAATGAAAACTCATCCAATTATCCGAATTCATTGAAGAAGTTTTTCCCCTTGCATCTCATCCCTCCGAAGCATCCACATTCCGCAATATCTGACACTCAGCATCAAAGCGGATTGGTGCTTGAGGGGCAGCCAACGCATCAACTATAGAGCAATCATCTCCTAGCCCATGTCCATAATGTCGTAGACATAGCGATGATGATGATGAACAAATCGAACGCGATGTCAGATGAGCATTGGATATTAGCGATGACTTCAAAGATGAAGGATCAATAGCACCCAGTCAGGATGCTCTCTGGGCGAATAAGGCTGTGGCAAGCTTTGCAAAGAATGGCACTACTGTGGTGAATCCAATGGCCAAATCGGTGATGTAACAGGCCGGAACCTCCAGCTCCTACACTAAAGTTGTCATCAAAGTTCGCATAATGGCATTTTAAGTCTACGTCACGGGTTTACCCCCTTCGCACGACCGAGGGGGAAACGTCATCAACAGCCCAGAGTAGGGAGACTCAAATATCTTGAGTCTCCGGATGCTCATTTATGTTATTAACCTTACCCTTGGCCTTGGGGCCAAAACCCGGGATTTCTAGCTCAAAGTCGTGTGTTCGCACGAGTTATCTCGTTGTTTTATGTTGAAGTTGATCGCAAATAAACTTTCTATTGACGTTGTGACGTTCCAGCGTGAAATCGTCGCGTACGACGCACGCTGGGAATTTCGCGCTAGGACCACCTCACACCTCTCGTCTCTTGTCCCTCGTCCCCCTTCCCTCGTCCTCCCTTGCTTGCTTGCAAGGAGGGCGAGTGGGGCAGAGGGCACTAGGCCACGAGGCCTCGCCCTCGAGGGCCTTGTAGCCCCTCAACCTACGATCGGGCTGAGGCCGCGATCGGCAGTTGGCGGCTGGCTGGCTTGTGGCCGGCCGGTCATTTGGCCGGCCGCCGGCCATCCTGCCAGCCGGCAGCCAGCTGACCAGCGGCCAGCGAAGTGCTGGCCGTTGGCCAGCCCTCGTTGACACAAGGGGTGGTGCACAACCACACCTTGCTTCGGGGAGGATGGAGAGCCAAACCGGCCTTCGCGCTACATTCCTCTCCACTTATCATGAGCCGTCTTGGTTCATGAATAACAAGTAGGATTGTCAGATAATGAGTCACCAACATTGTGAAAGAAAATTAATGATTTAAGTTGCCAGCTAAACATGAATACGTGCATGGCACTTGGACCTAAGCTGCAGCTTGTCGGTGTGCACGGCTTGCGGCCTTCCCCCATTAGGCTGGAGCATCCGCGCGACAACCATGTTGGGAATCCTCAACCTCCTATGGTTGTAGTGCATGAATGCTGCTCTACAGGAATGTTATTCAATTCTTCCGCATTTAGGTGGTGCCCCCTGACACATGTCGATCTGTGCAAGCTGCCAATTGGCTCCATTACTCATTGAGTACCCGTGTGGGCAACCGAGATTTGGGCTCCTATAAGTTATGTTCAAGTCCACACCCAGTCTAATGAACGAGGTATTACCTAACAACCCGCAACCGAAGTGTATGCTCTTGGTCATAAAGTAGATGAAGAACATCGAATTGGTCGTCGGAGGCAAGGATTGCCGGTGGTGGATGAACCGTTCCCTTTGCCGTGTATGGAGCCAAGAACTTCACATGAAACATGACATATATGTTCATACTCGGCGAAAGCAACTATCGGTATGCCACTTTCCCAATGCGTAAAATGATGGGAAAAGACCGAATCCAATTTGGTAGAAGTTTTTGCGCCCCTGGCAACATCAGCCAGAGATTCTTAGTGCTAAGCAACACTTTGTCATTGATGTCAAACAAGACCTCATGGCGACTTTTGTCGGCGTATGCCCTTTGTCTTTACAAAGTAGCTTGAAGGTGAACATTCGCCTCCTATAAGAAGGAGTCTATGCGCTCGGCAAAGGCTTGAGCGGAAGGAACATGTCCTCCTGTACCACCACTCTTTACCAATGAAGAGGATACCATTGGATGCCGACCACTGTTCAACAAAAACGGTGTGAACTGTGTAGACTTGTTCATTGAGTTATTCACCGCAAACTCTGCCGGTGCTAGAATTCATCCCATTCATTCATGGCACAGTCCACGTACATGTGGAGAATTTGTTCCAAAGTGAGGTTCATGTGCTCCGCATGTCTGTCAGTTTGAGGGTGAAACGCTCTCGACATTTGCAATTCGATGCCGGAGTACTCGTGCATCTTTTGCCAGACGATACTAGAAAATTCCCATCTCAATCGAAGATAATGTGCAATAGCAAGCCGTGGTACTTTACGACACCCTCAAAGAAGAGACGAGCGGTCTCCATTGTGTTCATATTGGTGGTTGTAGGAATCAAGCGTGCCATCTTCATTAGAAGATCCACAACCACTAGTATTGCATCGTGGCCAAGGGCCGTGTCTGGAAGACCAATAATGAAGTCCATGCTAACGCACTCCCATAGAGTCCGAGGAATGGGAAGCTATTGGAGGAGTCGAGCAAGCTCCATATTACTCACCTTGTTCCGAAGACATGGGTTGCACGACATGCAATACTTATGGACATCGACACTCCATCCTGGCCACCAATAGTGGTCCAAGAGTACCTATCCGGTCTTTCAAGGTCCTACAAGACCTGCGACCGGTGGGTCATGGAACTGGGAGAAAATCTTCGCTCGAAGGATTCCTGAGTCTGGCACAGCAACTTGCGACTTCCACCAATTTGTACTTGTCTAGGTTTTGAGAGTCTTGAAACCAAGAATCTACACAGTATCCCATCCAGATTCAGTTGACAAAATCGTTTTAGTGGATAATCTCTTGAGGTGGTTGCCACATAGGTGCATGGAGCTCTGGTGCTTGCACGTTTGCTATCGCAATGGCCAAAAAACACCAACCGACCTCGGTGGTTGCTTTAATGTCTACTGGCTACGGGCTTAGTGGATCCGCCACATTGATGTGTCCTTGCCGATACTCCCATGTGCACAAGAATCGGCTTAGGTATTTTCTCCAACGCGCGTGTCGTCTTGAAACGTTCGGTTGCATTTGGAAAAACACCAATAGGTTATGGTCAGTCACGACCGTCACATCCCCTTCGGTACCCTTGAGGTAGCAACGCCACACCTGAAAGAATGTACTACCGCAATGAACTCTTGATCCCCAATTGTGTACCGCATTTCCGTTGGGATGAGCTTGCGGCTCTCATACACCACTAGGTGACCGTTCTGCATCACATCAAACCCCCCATGGTTGCGAATGATCCGGAAGAGCTATGAAAGGCGATGTGGATAGAATCTCTTTGGCTTATTGAAAAGTGCTATCGCAATCAGATGCCCATTCCCAATGCACGTCTTTTCGTCTGAGCCTGGTTAGGAGTGGTGCCAGGGTTGAATACCCTTGCATAAACTGCAGAAAGTTGTTTGTAAGGCCACGGAAAGACCGAATCTGCCCAGCAGTTTCTGGGCGCTGCCAGTCCACAACGGCTTGGACCTTTTGTGGGTCGACACGGATGCTGTCCTTGCCGACGATGTGTCCAAGGTATTCAAGCTCGTCTTGTGCATTCTTTCTCTTGCTCACTTTTGCGTAGAACTTCTGTTCCAAAAGGATCGTGAGGACTTAGCGCAGATGCTTTATGTGCTCGTCCATGGATTTTGAGAAAACTAGTATGTCTTCTAGGTAAACCAAACCAAACTGACCAAGTTTCTTGGCAAATGTTTGGTTTCGTTAGCCCAAAGCAAAACACATGGAACTGATAGTATCAGATGTGTGTACAAAACATAGTTTTGGGCACATCATCTTCCGTGATACAAACTTGATGGTACCCTTGAGAAAAATCCAAGGATGAAATTACTTTTGTCCCTTGGAGTTGATCAAACAAGTCCTCAATATGCGGTAAGGGGAATCATTCTTTCACCGTCAGCTTGTTCAACGCATGGTATTCTATGCACATGCATAGAGCACCATCCTTTTTGTTCGCGAAAGGATTGACGCATCGTACAACGAGCTACTTGGCTCAATCCACCCTTTTGCTAGGTACTCTTTGTTTTGGCGTTCGGCCTCTCGCCTTTCTGCTCAACTAAGGCGCTACATGGGTTTGAATGGAGGAGTTGCCTCCAGTGACAGCAAAATCATGTGGCACATGCGTCGTTTATGGCGGGAGTCCACCCGGTGGGTCTTGGAATACATCTGATAATCCCGCCAATAGAGATTTGACCTCTTATGGCGCGTCTTCCTTCATGTCGTCTTTCACTTTCTACAGCTTGGCCAAGAAGTATCGACAACCTTGTCGAATACGTCTCTTGACCTATATTGCAGACAAGCTGGGATGGATGTAGAGTCTGGTTGGTGATAATTCCACACTCAGAATCAACGTAAAGCGGCGCTGTCCTTTTTAGAGGATCAAACACTTTGATTCAAAGAACATAAGAGCCTTGTTTTCATGGAGCCAGGGATCGCCTAGCACCACGTGGAACGGGTCAAGAAGGTTGAGTACCTTCAACATGACACTCTGTGTGTACCCTTGAATAGAATTGTTTTCTTTACAAGTACCGTACGGCTGTCATCGACAACAACTACGCCATCTGATGGCTCAGACTTCACGCCATCCTGTCGGGTAAAGCCATGGCTGACAAAGGATTCATCTCCTCCATTGTTTGCAAGTACGTTCACGGGAGTACCAGCTAGGTGTCCTTTGAACTACATCGTCGTGTTTCCTCCACTCCTCCAAGTGAATAGGCTCGACAACAACAAGCCAAGTTTGTGATAAACACATAATCGGTACGGCGGGCACCGCAACTCCCATGATTCACCCACTCGTGTGTACATCTTGTGGGAACATACAAGAAGGGCTAGCACCCTCCAGTCCTTAAATCCGACTGAAATGAAATCGTCGACTAAGGCAACCACGAAAGTGATTAAGATCATTGCTTTCATGGTGCATGCCTTAGTCGTTGCGTCTGACAATTTATGCGTAGTGGATGGTGTCGCTACCACTAAGCAGGTTCGGTCATGCATCTCATCCGGTGATGCAAGATTAAGTGGGAAATGTCAATCAGCAAGTGTATAATGAGGTTCAATGAGGGGGGAGAAAACAATAGAGAAGTTTGAACTCATAAAAAATACAAATAGTTTTACACCCTCATATGAAAACACGAATCCACAATCGCGGTCCACATTTACCCCTGAGTGGCCCTCACTAACTTCACTCAAGGGCAGGGAAAACCCGTGCCACGATCTTGACCATTTCCACAACCGGGTCCATTTCCACGACCGCGACCCTTTGCACGGTCTTGTCCGCGGCCTCCTATAGGAACATCTCCATGAGGTGTTGTTGATATTGCGGCTAACGCCGCGGCCTCTTGTCCACTACCAGTAACCTTAGGACATTGAGCCCTAAAGTGGCCTGGTTGCATGCATTTGTGGCAGAGTCCGTCGCGGATGGCTGTATTGCGACGCTCACGCATCACCTGCATCTTGTCTTTGTCGTAGCTACGCTTGTGGTTTGGGTTCTTGTGCCCGCTAGTCTACTTGACTGGAGGGTTTGCGGGCTGCTTCCCCTTGTCCCTATCCCGCTGCCCGGCTGCTCCTCCAGACCCCGTAGCGTCCATGTGCATGTCGCGTCCTTGCTATGCAGGCGTGTTTGGCCGTGCGTGCGAGTAGTACTTCGGGTTGCCAAACTCGCTTCTCTCATGTAGTCCCGCAACGTCCTCTAGCTTGTCCAAGCTTGGCCGGTTGATGTTGTGGTCGTCTTGTCCTTCAATTTCTCGCTAGCAAGACCATCATGCAAGTACTCCAGTAGCATGCACTCTGGGTACTTGAAGGTTTGAGTCCCATCGCCCTCAAGGAAGCTTTTGGTTTCCTCCACGATTATGGTAAACTTGCTTAAGTAGGCTTCGAGCGAGCTACCCAATTACCTGAAGTTTTTGATCTTGTGGAAGGTGTGCTGTGCCTCCTCATGCAGGGTATACTTCTTATGCATGATTGCGCGGAAGGCCTCCCACAGCATGGGCTGCCACTCAAGGTGCAACTACTGTGCATCCCACTCCTTGACCACATACTTGAAGAGCTAGACTTTAAGCCTCATCGTGGCAAGGTCGCCCTGCTGACTGAATGGTGCGTAGTGGACACGTAGAACGTGCTCCATGTGATTCAGCCTATCGGTCAGCTTTACGGTATTTCAGTAGACATCCACACTATGAAGGAAGGCAATGGTCAGTTTGTCCTAAAACGCGGTCCCAAACCACTGTGTTGGTGATAACTCTTTGCACATGCATCTGAATACAGAAGAGTATGAACTTATGTGTGCAATTTTTTTGCCGTATGCAATAGCTACATGGTTGTGCACAACCATTGAGTGTACAATGCAAAACATGCATTGAGCTAAGAAGCCAGTCAATCAAAAAAAATCCTAGAGTGTGCAGAAATTTCGAAAATGTCTTAGCAAGCACGTGAGACACTGCGACAAATTTGTGGTAGCTTCTCGTGGGTGGGCCACCATCCAATGGTGCTCTAGCACCAGGTAGATCCGTATGAATGATCTTCACAAGCATGGACATAGCCGAGTGGTCACAGTATGCTATAAAAACAGACGTCGATGGCTGACATCACAAAACCCCTTGATGACTTGTCAGTGGGTATGTCCACATGCATACGGAAATGTGCAATGGGATGTCCAACACCCTACTCTAAACCATCCTCATCCAAGGGGAGGAGCCCGACAGAAGAAAATCCCACCATTAACTTCTTCTACCCCACTGCCTTGGTCACAAACTCAATGTGCATTTCTGCACATTCAATTATTGGACCAAGGTATTTGATCGACAGGCAGATTGAAGGAGTGACATGACCTCTTTCACAACCTCCGTTGAGGGAGACGCAATGAGGAGGTGGTTAACATAGACCACGATGCCAGTCAAGGGCTCACTTGTTTTTTTAAGGAGGAGGGATGGATCTATGTCATTGTAGAGGTACCCGACACAAGTCAGTGTATCAATGATCTTCTGTTTCTAGCACTGAGGTGATTGCTTGAAGCCTTACAAGGCCTTGCACAAGCACCAGACCTTTTCACCCACATTGAAGCCAAGTGGCTGAACCACAAGGAATCCTACTCAAGAGTGCCAAGAAAGGAAATCTTGTTCACGTCCATCTGGTGCAGCTCCCCTGTCATGTTACGTAACAACCCTAAATAGAGCATGGGCCGTGATTATACTTCTAACAGTTAAGAATGTGTCAGAGACATTAACACTTTTAAACCGTGAAAACCTCTTGGCCTTCAAGCAAGCCCTCTAGCGATCTAGTGAGCCGATGGACTTCATCTTCTTGCAAAAGACCCACTTAGCTTACATGGCCTTCCATCCAGGCAGAAGGGCGACAACCTCGTACACACCATTGTATCAGATGGCTCTGACATCTTCCTCACATGCACTATGCCACAACTCAACATCCTCACTTGAGAGTGCCTCCTTCAACGTTTGAGGATCAGGCATCATCAAGCAAGAGCTTTGGATGGATAGGAAACACACATCCAGACTGGATTTGACCATGACAAGATCAGTTTCAAAATTACAAGAGACCAAAAACTCGCAAGAGACCACCTCGTGGCCGACAGGGCACATCGAATGCACCTCAATGTAGTCCGCCTAGAAACTAAAGCCAAGGGCCAGTGTACCAAGGTCTCTATTCTCAACGATGTGGAAATGGTTTTTGGACGCTGATTGTGTCACTCACTCGGTCTTAGAGGCCAATAGTCGAAGGTGACCAACGTGCTCGTGGGAGTAGCATGAGTCCAATGTGCTCACCTTAGGCTGAGGCGCAAGTAGCAAGGGTACCGACACAGGCGCAATTGGTGCAAGAGATGGGCGTGCAAACATAGGTGATGCTCAGATGGGCGTGGGAGAGGCGACAGAGATGGACGTTGGTGAGAAAATCTGCACCATCTTAGGTCTCGGGCCAGGTGTGCCCATGCGACTGTCACACGCACAGGATCAGGTGTGCCGGTGAAGAATAGCGCAGGCATGGGAACAAGTATGCCACAAGGGACTGGTTGAACCACAGTATCAGGAGCGTACGTGGAGACTGACAAGGCCACTAGGCTACCATCCATTGTGGCTTGGTTGCAATTAATCTGGGACCGGAATGCAGGTGAGGGAGCTCTGACAGATCCACCCATAGGCCTAGACTCCCCCGTTTGTAGGCCATCCACACAAGTAGAGACGTGGTCAACAACCAATGACAATATGCTCGAGTTGTTTTTCAGTACGCGAGGGCGTCCAAACAGAGGCGACAACCGTAAGGCTTTCGAACATGGGGAGATTCCAATTACGGTGCACATACGAGCACATGGTGAGATTGTAGACCCTTGCTGGTCCTCTGTGTACTAGCTTAGGTGAAGGAGCCCCGAAAATGTGCAAGGTGGAGGTCACCACAATGGCCAAACCACAACTCATGCTGTTTGACATGGTCAAACAGGGGACCGTGGAGGAGGAAGTTCAAGACCCACATCATGTGGGAGAAGCCCTCAAAGGAAAAGGACTATGGAAGACTGTACTCGGACAATATGATGCAAGTTGTATCCTCCATGGTGCGGTTCCAGTGTTTGGACACACCGTTACGCTGAGTATTGTGAGGGGAAGAGAGCTAGTGAAATATATTTTGCTCCATACAAAACGCACCCATCTTGCCGAGGAACTCAACACTATGATCTGTATAGGACATATGGAGTGTGCAACAGGACTGGAGTTCACCCACGACTAGCCACAAGAAATTTGTACGTATATTATCGCTCTTGTAGCAGAGGCTCTAGTCCCATCTCATCCGATTGAAGTCATCTATGAGGGTGATAACATGTTGTCCCCAATCAAAAAGCGGCTTGATTGGGAGAGGACCAGCTCTAACGGGCACAGAGTCCAAGAAATGGAGTCAGAATATGTGTATCCATGCATCTTACACAATGCGTAGAAGAGGCACTTGGCCTTGGACAACTTCTTGAAGGAAGCAGCGTCAAGACCAAGGGCTGGCAAAGTCTAGGTGAGCTTATAATCAGTGTCCCAGCTCACATGGCAGAGGCGGAGATGTAGAAAATGCTGGTGCTAAGGGGAGAGAACACCAGTGAAAAAGACAAGCATAGCTAGGAATGAAGAAGGGGACATAGAGGGGGTGCAGCAAGACACACGGTAACAAACACCCACAATGGAGGCAAAGAGCACAATGACACTAGTGTTGCAAGCAGTCATTGTAGCACGGACAGAGAGAAAGATGAGATTAAAAAGAAGAGCAAAAGGTAAATAACAGATAAGAAGTTTATCAGACAGACAAAAAAAATCACAATCTCAACACCATGGATAGGCAATGACTGATTAGATGCCATGCAAACAAACGTACCACACTTAGTGGGATCGATAACCACAAAGTTGCCATGACAAGAGGTCCTGTGATGAGTGGTACTAGAGTCGATAATCCACATACCACTAGGTGTGACTCGTCAAGCCAAGCACTACTATTAGATCCATATGTATCACAATCCAACAAAGCTCCTCCACAAGCATAAAAATGAACAACATCACAATGGGACAAGCTATCTGTAGAGCACTCGGCTGTGAGAAAACACTCGCACCTCCCTGAGTGCAATGCGCTATAAGCTGACGAAGCTCCATGATGGTTTGATCCCAAGGGTCTCAATCTCCCCTGCTATCCCGAGAAGTGGATACCCTTCTTGCTATCGTGGTCGCAGTGCAACTCGTCAGCAAGGCGCTAAAGGATGTCCAGTGTGCATGCGCCACTCAGAGGCTGCATATAATCCTACTCTGGTCAAGGGGTTGTAGGCACTCGGTGTATCGATTAGTGCTCCCACACTTGTAGCAGTGGACACAACATCCACTACCACTTCTTGCTAGCTGCTCTTGTTGTCCCTTGTCACGTCTCTTTTTCCCCTCCTTCCACTATGTGGCTGTTGTAACGTCGCGAGCCTGGCCAGCGGGGTAAAGATAAGAAGCAGTGGATGCAAAGCTAGAGAAATTGGATGGAGATGTTGGAGGGTTGGTTGTAAATGTCGCACGAACTGGGCTCTCAAGATGCATGTGTTTGCCTCCCTGGCTGAATGTGACTGAAGGAAACAACACTACCGCCATGGGATAAGCTATGGAGACTCTTGTAATGCAGTCGAATCTAGAGGAGATAATAGACTGCTCTAGATGTAGTCCATTCATGATGGTACCGAGTGTCTACAGCTGTGACTCACCACCATTGTCAAGGTGGGTGTCACATGACGAGACTCCAGAAGGACATTGCAGTCTCCAACACTCCTAGAAGGAGTGAGTGGAACTCACAAAGGTGAACTGTACTCGTCACATGGTTCTTAGTAACGAGTAGGGTGAAGGCCAAATCCTAATCTTGGTGAGGATCCATAATGGCTACAGCTCTTGCTAAGCCCAGGGGCAAATTTTGACAACTGTCTCTTGCAGTATGGCGTAAAGTAGGCCTCGCATTGCTCTTCTGCAGTCTAGACTGGGTCATTGTCCCACCAGTCAAAGCCTGCATCAATTTCACAGCAAGGTGGAGGAGTCTCAACGTCATCTAGTGGCTAATTCATGGGGAGAGCAACCTCGCACTCAGTTGGATGTGGACGTGGCGCGCGACAACCACAATCAAGAGGAACACATCCCAGATATACTAAATCATGGACTCTATGTACACCCAACCGCCCGGGTCTTAGGTAAGTGAATTAACATTTGTTCTAGGCAATTCTGCTGTGTTGTAATCCTTGCTCTGCCACTTTCAGTGGCTCTAATACACTATTATCAACTTTCCGTCAATGACGTGCTTCTGTCCCAAAAATAGTCCTCTATTGTTGTGTGTCAACATTGATTAGCAAAGGTAAGTGTCATTGTTGTCTTGTGAGTCTTCGTGGAAAATCAATATCCGAGCTAGTTTCTCTTTGCCTACGTCAGCCGGTAATTTGTCCTTAATCCTCTCCCTCCAAGTGCAGAGTATGTATTGGGCAGGTGTAGCGCGGATTGTATTTTGTAGACAACAAAAAGTATACACTAGTGTTTTTTGGTGTTCCAGATACATTTGTGTTTTTTTGTATACCCTCTCAACTTCATTCCCAAAGACACCTTCCCAAATCGTTGACGAATGTGGGAGGGAGGGGGGGCTGAGGGAGTGGTCAATTTGGAGATCTCCCCGCCCCAAGCTGGAGAGTGTTTTGGCACAGTGTGTTGGGCAGTGCAGCTGATGGGCCTATATGAAAATACAGTAATGTATTCTAACACTAACAACCTGTAGTCTGTCCACACCCCCCCCCCTCCCCCCCCAAGTGCACAGTGTGTATTAGACAAGTATAGAGGGGAGTGTATTGCGTAGACAAGAAAAAAAGTACACAAAAGTATGTGGGCGTTCCAGACACATTTGTGTGTTTCTTTTGTACCCACTCAGGCACACTCCCAAATAAACTCATCCAATACGTGACAAATAAGGAGGGGTAGGGGGGCCTGATGGAACAGTCCATCTGGAAACCCCCCTCCCAAATTGGACAGTGCATTGGCACAGTGTCTTGGACAGTGTAGCTGAAGGAACCTTTTGGAAATACAATAGTGTATTTTAACACAAACTGCCTATCGGCTGACCAGCACTGTAGAATGGGAAATATCAACGGCTCACAAGAGTTCTTTGGACAAGAATGAGAATATTCTGTGAAATGCTTGAACCAAAACAAAAAAAAAACCGTTCCATGATCGAGGTCAACGGTTATTGGCCAACCATTGTTGATTGGACAACTCAATCACAAAGTGATGTTTTTTCATCAAAAACATTCGATACAAATAAGAAATGGGAAGCGAGTATCCCCCCTTCCCCTCCAATTTTAAAGTGTGTTTTATGCAAGGGTAGTGGAGAATGTATTGTGTAGAAAACAAAATAGGTACACTATTGTAAATGGGCGTTCCACATAAACTAGTGTGTTTTTTTATACCCTCTTACCTACACCCCCCAATGCACTCACCAAATACAATGCGGAACATAGGAGGGGGGATCTGAGGAAGCAATCGATATGAAGTCCCCTCTTCCTCCCTCCCAAAATGGATGGTGTATTGTGCATTGCATGGCATAGCTAATGGGCTTCTTTAGAAATACACTAATGTATTTTAACACTAAGAGGCTATCAAGTGACAAGCACCGTTGAATGGAAATCATTGACGGCTCACAAGATCTTTTTCAACCAGCATAGGATTCTTTCATGTAAATTTATTCACAAAATTATTCCAACCACTCAACACTCAAGGTCAATGGTTCTGAAGAAACAACTGCTTGTTGATCAACAAGATCATAAATCGGTGTTTATGTACCAAGAACATTAGACATAAATGAGAAGTAGGAGGCGAGTCCCCCTTGCTCCCCCCCTCTCTCCAAGTGCCAAGTGTGTGTTGTACGAGAATAAAAGCAAATGTATCGTGTGGATGATGAGAATTGTACATTAGTCCATGTCAGTGTTCCCGATACACTTTGTTTACTTTTATCATACCCTCTCAGCTACATCCCCCAATGCACTCGGCCAATACACTATCAACTAGAAGGGGGGGTCGGGAGGAGCAATAGACACGGAGCCCCTCCCCACTCCAAATGGAAAGTGTATTGGCATAGTGTACAAGGTAGTGTAGCTGATGGGCCTGTTTAGAACCACGGCAATGTACTTTCACACTAACAGCCTATTGACTACCTAGCACCATTGAATGGGAATCATCATTAACTTGCATGAGCAATTTCATCAAGCAATAAAAATTGTTTCCCCTCTCCAAACTGGAAAATGTGTTTTGGACGAGTATAGCAGAGGGTGTAATGTGTGAACAGTGGAAACTGTACACTACTGTATTTTAAAACATAGATTTGTGTTTTCTCTTGTACCCTCTCAGCTACTATACCCAATACATTCACCCTATACGATGTCGACGATTGGAGGTGGGTGTGAGGAAGCAATGGATATGGAGGTTTCCCCCTCCGTACAAAACATCAACAATGTATTGGCATCGTGTATTGAGCATTGTAGCTAAAAGAAGAATTCAAGAATACACAAGTGAATTTCAACAAACAACCTATCGAATTTTTCAAGGTGTCAATTTGGGTTTATCAATGGCTGGCGATTGGTGTATCCAAAACGTTGAAGAATTTCAGACATCCACCGGATTGTTCATGGGCAATAGCTACTGGAAAAAGAAATCGAGTACAAACCATACCGTAGGCATCACAAATAGAGGATGTAAATGAAAAATACCACTTTAAAGCGCATAAACGTATGTAGCCAAAACATGTCAGAAACCGGACCCTGCTTTGGCTAACATTCAAGCTATCGCACGCGCCACTGCTGGACTGTTTCTCGATAAACAGTCCAGCCGTTGCAAGGGTATCAGCTTGACAAGAGCTATCGCTCTTGCTGGAGAATTTCACGAGAAATACTTTTCTCAACCAATGTCATGGCCAACATCCGTCATATTGATCAGGAACAGTGCAAGACATATGTATCTCCAAGAATAAAATAAGAATATAACGTATTTCCTACGTTCTTCCAGAGAATTTCCCATTGTTCACAGCACTATTAAAGTGAGGAGTGAGTCAATATTTTCTAACAATAGTTGTGATTATGTCGCGCTATGCAATTTCCGAGAACCTTACTGTCGTTCCATGCGCACAATGAATTGTGAATCGCTGTAGGGTAGGATTTTTGTGAGCAACTCCAAGGAAGAGACTCCAAAAATTCCGTTTAATATTTTCTTTTGTGTACACTAGTAATCAAGCATATGATTTGGGTTTAATTAACCATACATGAGACATCCAGAGGGGATTTATATTGCCTGCCATGAGGCGTCATGAAGACGTGCTCACACCAGTGTGAAACACCACGATCCCAGGCGCAACATGGAAAGCATACCCTCCACCACATGGATCTTGTCAGCATGAGACAGCTCTTCAGCTGACTCCTCTTTGTCCTCAACTTCATTGAGCACGGATGGAGGCTCATATCTGGCTGAGACACCAGAATCGGACTGTCTGGCCGATGGTTTATCTTACGCGACTATGCAGGGAGTCCCTAGCACCCACGCAAGAGGTCTCGGAGCTCCTGAAGTGAATCAGTCTATGCTTGCTGTTGCCAACGCATATCGTCCTAGTGTTGGCGCATCTCATCCTGTGCACAGCAAAGGTCAGCAATTTCCTGCAATGGTGGGCTCATCGTCCCTGATCGGGAAGATGTTGAAGGGGTTGCCGACTCCTTGCACTCGTTGAAGGGGTTGCCGACTCCTTGCACACTTGCCAAACACACGATGTGAGTTTCACTTGCACCATCAATCTCCTCGTGGAATTTCACCCCCCTCCCCTTCCACCCCACCCCTCCCTCCTCCCTCCTTGTCACACAATGCAGTCGAGCAAGTCCACTGGCGTCCAGCATGCCCTACGTGAATAGCATCGTGCAACGGCATTTGGTGGCATCCAATGCATCCACTCGTCCACAACAAGAACAACACATCCACAATATCCTCATAAAACATCATAAAACATCTAATCACAATGCACAACATATTGTAACTCAAACAATTTAAGGGATAAACGAATAATCATGAAGGTATATTTCACCAAACTTTACACGAACCTATGTCCAACTTCTTTCACGTACTTCTTCGCGACACGTGAGATGAAGGTTTGAATGCATAAACTATTTCAAAATTTCTAAGAAGCCTCTCCAAAGGAATTCCATGTACACTTACTCAAGAGTGCATTCAAGATGCATGAATAACTCTAACTTCCATCAACTTTTGACAGAATGTGTGATGGGTCAACATTGACCGTCGTTTTCTCATTTCCATGATAATCACATCGACATCAACACACAAGGGTGCAGGGCTTACAAGCAGCAACTTATATCAAAGAGGATAATTCGATAAGGGAAAAAACGCCATACATCCATTGCTGCAGGGAATAAGTCTGATTCCTCCCACCTAAAAAGTATTAGGCCCATCCTTCCATTCCACCGAACAATAAACCCCATCCGCCTGTCAATGAACCATAAGCCTCGTTCACCCCTTCTACTCAAACATGGGTTTGATGTTTGTAAAAGGGAACGATATACCCCTCGTGTTTCTCAATTTGCCATTGTCAACAAGGCTTAACATGCAACATCAGCATGCTGATGTTGCGCTTGGCCAACAATTCACAAACCCCTGAATAAGGTAGGTTTGTAACAATTTGGAGGGGGTGGTTTATGAGGATTTTGCACATGGGGTCCAATACCTCTCATGCGCTGTAAGGGAACCTGTTGGGCCCTGCTACCGTGGGGTCTAGCACGCAAAAAAAACCCCTAAAAACCCGTTTGTGATTGGGACGTGAAATTTCGGGTGATTTGTTTTTCAAACCGGGACATAAACTTGCAATAGATGTAGACGAATATAAATGGGTAGTTTTCAAATCCCTGTTGTTGGAGTGTCCGGTTGATGCTTGTTGATCAGAATCCCTGGCAAAGTCTCCATCTCTTGAGATCCCTCCAGCCACCAGTTCCATTGCGGCCCTCAATCGCAAGTCCTTAATTGAACTGGAAATGCTCCATAAGCAGGTGAGCTGCAGGGCGGGGGGGAGGGGGGGAGCTACAAGGGGGGGGGGGGGGGGGGG